>OX345651.1:0-207500 GCA_947044365.1 Petrosia ficiformis
ATAATTTTCAAGTCTACATGTAGATTAACTAACTGTTTTTGACTATATTTCTTTCAGAAATCTTCAAGGGACCTTTAGCCTTCTACATTACAAGTAGAAGTTACCAGCCTAGACCACGAGGAGGCGTCCCTTACGCTAGGCCAAAAAAGCGATAATCCACTGTCACCAGATGGGACAGGGATCATGTTTCCTGTTTGGAAACAAATTGAAAGCGTGAAACAGGTATGCACAATACCGTGCTTCTATAAGCATATGACCAGTATGAATTGGTCTGGGAGATAATCCACTGTCACCAGATGGGACAGGGATCATGTTTCCTGTTTGGAAACAAATTGAAAGCGTGAAACAGGTATGCACAATACCGTGCTTCTATAAGCATATGACCAGTATGAATTGGTCTGGGAGTGAATTCATGTACATTGCACAGGGCAGACACTTGGACACATATGAACAAGTTGTTCTACCTGAGCATCACTATAAGCGTGTTTAAGCTCCAAATGACCACTACGTTTATTAGTGGCAACAATGAATCTCACAAGCTGAGACAATTCGTCTCTACTCTCCAGATCCATTGAAGCACTGTCTTTCCCTGATATATAATTCATCCAGTAATTATGCAGACCATAGTTAACAAAAAGCTCTTTTGCAGTGTTGTTAGTGTTACAATGGACTCTGCCCTTCACATTTATCACAACTGTGTTTCCCTTCTGTGAATAAATAACATTGCAAAAACTTTCAGCAACTTTCTCAGCAGAATCGAGCTGAAAATGTCCCAGGGCAAAGTCAGTTGCTAACTGTTTAAGCCCTTCAAGTAAACCACCTTGATTAACAAACCGACCCAAATTCCACCCATGAAACACACTTGCATCTACAAACATTGAGTCACGTACATCTAGTATGTAATCTGGATTGGAAATATTTTGAATCTGCTCTTCTGTCAGGGTCTCTCTGCTGTACAAGCAGAGAGTATCCCTAGCTCTGAAGTACATTTCAGTACTATGTGGTCTTAAGAAAAGACCACATCCTGCATTAGGAATGGTACTTTCAGCCACAAACACCATGGACTGGTGAATGTTGGCTTTAGATCTAGTCACATGCAACTGCTGGCTATTATGACAGACAATCAGTTGTTTCTGATTAAAATCCAAATGTAAACTACGAAGTTTCCATGGCATACAGTCAGCAAATCTACATTTTGTAGCATGATTTGCTTTTAGGCATTGGGTAAACTTACACATTTCTATTTGTTTCTTGTCATTTAAAGGCTCATCAGTAAACTCGAGGAGGTGTTTTGGAATGGCATACAAGCCTTTCCCGTTTTTTTCTGCAAACACCTCAGCAACTTTGTACTCACTTGGTGCTTCCTTGCGTCCTTCTTCTGTCAAGAAGGACACACCATTTCTGATAACCTGCAAGGCTAAAGGCTCCCACAGATCATTCTCTCTTTGGACAATGATTGTAACAATGAGACGACCGTCAGGTAGATGAATGCTTTTGTCGTCCACTACATGTACGTACACCTTTTTAGCTGAGTGGAGTGTAGCCATTGCACTCCAGTGTCCTACGCTGCCGAGGTCATGACTAATTGGGTGCCTACATGAAGGATGCTCTGACACCACAAATTTATGGGATATTTCAACAGCATCGTGAAATGCTTCACGAAATGGAATCCATGTTTCAGAAACACCATTTGTGAAATGCACTGCACTGCCATATTGGCTATACTTTTGCAGATCTGCAAATTTGTCTGTCACAATAAACCCTGAGTCCCCGTCCACAAAATGGATGGCACTGAGAGCATCATTTCCACCGTTTATTACAAAGTCCATATCACGACACAGGTACATTCGGTCACTCTGTGTCCCAAGCCTGCACAGATCTACCAGATCTTTTACAATGACACTAGCTGGAATACCACAAACACCTTTGGCAAGCTTGGTGGTGGGAGGACACAATCGAGCAAATAATAGACATTCATGAAGCGAAGACTTGCTAGTGTTCTTGTACTTCATTGATGCCGCACACATGGCTACATTACCAGACTGGCATGTCTCTTCGGTGTGGTACCGAAGTACACCAGTTTGTTCCCATCTACGCTTCAGCGTGGGACAGAGTTGACAGTCAGGTGTTATACACCCGCCCAGTGAACTCAGTACATCTGTTTTCCTGCGTTTCATGCAGTGTCCTGCCAGCTTATCGAGAATGCTAACGTCACCCTCTGCAATACTTACTACAGTTGTTGGCTTACTGCACAACTGTAATAAATTGGGGTCTGTAGGGTGTGGTTGATATGATTCTCCGTATTTAGCCCTGTTGATAAAACTGTGTAGATGTGCAGACTTGTTTATCAACTCATTCATGACTCTACCTATGCCATAGTAACATTGTACGTCACACTGATTTTTTAGCATAGAATACCGAACCACTTTGGATGAAGCAGCATTGTATAGCTTATCCAATTCTTCCCTAACAGCAGTGACGTTTGTCGGGTTAGTCACAGCTGGAAGGTCGTGTTTAATTCCAACAGCTCCTGGAATATCAGAGTTTTCAGAAGCACATTCTGTCACCCTTATCAAAAGATGTCCCTTTTTTTCTGGACATTCGGGTTTCCATGTAGATGGAATGGTGACATTCTTAATTGCACAAATGTCACTGTCAACAGACCTAGTGGTACGTGTAGACTGTCCACCAGCATTTGAAATGGCATCACTTCTCATTCTACGACGCTTTGGCCGATTAGAATGCCCACTAGAACCCTCTTCCCCATCATCACGTGCTCTCCTACGACTAGTCGTAGGTAATGCTGAGTTAGACAATGCAGACCTAGAATTTGATGGTACAGGCACAGAGCTAGGCATTGACTTTCTCACGGAAGAGGGTATGATGCTGGTGGAGCTACTTGTACCAGTTCTACTTCCATTGCTAGTGTTAGGCTCACCTCTTAATACTTGTACACTAGCAGACAAATTTTCTACAAGATGACACATGAATTCATGGTCAACCGGTAGAGTACTCGATAATTCCAGAATCTTTATTAATAATGGAAATATTTGAGAAGCATTTCGTTGTGGATATTCTGGGGTAAAGAATGAATAACAAATGAAAACTGAATGATGAATTGTGACATGAGATATACAATTTTACTTAGCTACAATAATTATCTATAATTTTCACTCTGTATTATGAGAAACTGTTATATATATATATATAATTATACATGTTGCAGTGGTAATGATTGTCAGGTGCTAAAATAGTAATTAATGCATCTTATACAAAACTCTATATTATAGTATACATGTATGTATATAATTAGTAGCTAGAAAAGGTATTCCATAATATATATAATTATATATATATATAATTATAATTATATATATATATATATATATATATATAATATATATATATACTACAGAAATGCATCACTGTTGGTACTACACAAATAGAGTACTCCATAATTATATATATATATATATGTATATACTTTTTATATGCAATTACATTATATATATATATATATATACACATATGAACTAGTAACTATTGAAGCATTTATCATACACATTTACATGTACCTTCAATGACACGCTTGAAGCTCTCCATGCTCGTATCCATGTCATAGAAAAATTTACACCACGTTTAATTGAAATGCTGGGCCTAGATTTAACACATCACGTGAGCTCTATGCTAAAAGTTGCTTCATCCAGAAGTTGAATCTGAGTAGTCTGTAGGGGAAACCCTACAATAGCACTAGCTTCAGTGAAATTTAGACCCAGTGTAAATGGAGAGAACCAGCGTCGCGGGTTGTCTGAATCGTTGTAAGTAATAATGAGGTATGTGATAATTATAATAATTATATATATATATATATATATAATATAATTATATAATTATATATAATATATATATACAATAATTACGATAATAAAATAATCGTTATAGTGATGACAAACATATATATATATATATATATATATATATATATATAATATTATATATATATATTATATATATACATATATATATATATATATATACATATATATATATATATAATATATAATTATTAAATATATATATTTATTATAATTAATTAATTGTCAATAATTATTATGATCATAGTTATAATAATGATATGAAAACCAAGATTAAAATAATTATTTAGCATTAATATATATATATATATATATATATGTTACATTTAATGCAGGTTCACTGGAGTGTTTGTATTTGGGTGATATCGTCAAGAGGAGTCCTGAGTTCATATGCCCTGTGCTCACGTGAGTACACCAAGTCAATACCTGTAATCAAACAAGAGAGTTTTTCTTCCCACCTGTTTGAAGCGATCTTGAGACGATAGTATCCGGGAAATGTCTCCACTAATTCGTTTAATAGTGCCGTTTTTGTTGTGGCATTTATCTCAAGGACTTTTGCAAAAATTAACTTTGGACATCTCTCAGTTGAATCGTTGGCAATCATGGCAACACTTTCTCCGGGAACGACGACATTTGAGCTTGTTGGATCATCTGAGTCCTCGTCACTGATATCCTCTAAGCTTTTGCACATTTTCTTTGGTGATGTTACATCTATGGCTGGCGGTGGACGACGTAGTGCTTGCAGGACTTGTTTTGAAGCAAAGTGGACACCTGGTTTCACTCTTTCGTTGATGGTCCTCTTGTCGTAGATGTCCTGCTGATATCTTCTAGAGTGTCGCATTGCCACGGCAATACTTTCCATCACTGCTTCCGTCGATTCGTTGCCGGCAAATGTGACAAACGACGACCGCAATGCATGTATTGATACTCCACCAACTCCCGTGTACTTGTAGAATATTGATTGAATGTATTTAGTCCAATTCTTGGAATTATAGCATCCACCGTCATCATCCTAGAGAGAGAAAGAGAGAGAGAGAGAGAAACAAGGCGAGTGTCACTCACGACAAATCAGACAAATAGTTGACAGTCACACATGTACATGTACGTGCGTGGAACTCACCAGAAAGAGAATGGTTGATTTCGAACTGTTTGGTATCTTGTTGCGATAGCGTAAGAGGTAGTCTGACAGGACGTTCATGAAGTAGCTGTCATCAGGACAAGAGATCATTTGTGGTCCAGTTGAATGTCCTGTCTTGTGATCGGTAATGTACATTATGGCCTTCCCCTCGTAAGGTGAAAAGTGCAAAATGTTTTTGTGCAATCTGCTTTCGTAAGGTCCCGTTATTTCACTCTCGTGAATCTTGAAGTGCAATTCTCTGTATTCCCTTCCACGTCCCGGAGGAATGGCCGTGTACACTAACACAACAAGAAGTGATCGGGAAAGTTTGATCCTCTCCCAATCAGTGGACGAGTTGTAGTCATCGTTCAACTGTGCGAGGACCTCCAAGACTTCCTTCCTACACGAAAACAGAATGGCTGTATAACAACACATGTATCTGAATTGCCCCATCAGAAGTCTGATTGTCAGACTAAAAAAAAAAACAACAAACAAATACTTACCACGATAGCCAACGTCCTTTGGCTTTTAGTTCCTCCCAGGACTTATCTCTGTTGAGCTCTGCCTCCTTTTGGAAGACACTGATGTACCTGTGGAGATTTTGTAACTGTGTTGTTTTCTCTTCTTTGTCGGCATATTTTACTGCACGTACGAGTGCCTGACAGTAACAACACAGTGTTCCCGGAGTGGAGTTTTTTTCCTCTCTCATGAATAGCAGGAATTTGTCTAGCAAGGCTTTGTCCAGAACGAGGCCAAATTGTAACGTTTCCTCCGTTCTTTTGCAGTACTCAAAAAAATCTTTGGAAAGGAATAGAGAAAGAAGGATATTAATGTGGGGGTTATACAACAGGCTTCTAAAATTCTAAAAAAAATGCTAAAAAAAATTCAAAGCTCACAGAGTATCTGTTCTTTGGTTTTGTTTAACGTTATACTACTCAGAGGCTTTCCTTTCCTCTCGTGATTGAAAGGAGCTGCATAGAAAGTGTCCAGTCCTTCGATCTTTTTCATGAGGTCCTCGGGCAATGGAGGAGTACCCTTGCGGCCTCTCGTGCTGCCTTTTGTAGATGCTTGTTTAGTTGAAGTTTCTACATCAGAAATCCAAGGCACTACTTCCATATCATTAATTGCAGTGTGACTTCCGTCGTCTTCGCTGATCACAATGTGTGGTCCTGGTGGATGTTTTTGAATGGGAGACGAATGTGTGACGGTCTCTGAGTCCGAAATGACTTCAACTGCAAGGCTTTGGTCTTCCCGGAGTGAATTGCCCTCGGATACGATGTCTGCCTGCTCAATATCAGTACCAGTTGTGTCCATGTTTTCTGTTGTGTGATCAGGAGCAGTGTGGAGGGGTTCTTTCGTTACATTTTGTTGCAAGCTGTCAACAGATACCCCTCTGCTTTTGAGAATGGCTTCAATGTATCTTTCTGCACTGTTTTTGTCCATCAGTATGCACCTGTTAGTGCTTGACGATATGATCTTTTCTTTTCTCAGAATTGAAATTTCTGCTGGCAGTGCTAGGCATGTGACAATGCCCATCTTCATTCTCCTGCGACTCAAGGTACTGTTGTCATATAGTTCCAGCAACTTGAACCTTTTGATCAGCTCTCCACAAGGTATGAGGTGTATGTCGTCTCTCCTTATGCCTTGGAAAATCTGTTTGTGGACTACAACATCGACGGGTTCATCTGGTAAGTCAGACATTATCACACACACAGTATTCTTCACATTTTTTTCTCTCTCACTCTGCTCTGTCCTTCCCCTGTATTTATGTTGAACTGTTCTGACCTCATGCTTTCTTAGAACCCATGAGTCATGTACCTGCACTTTTTGATGTTGACAAGATGGATGCGATGTCATTGCACTTTAGAACCCACCAGTCATATCATGCACTTTTTGATGTTGTCAAGAAGGATGCGATGTCATTCAAATTTTTATTTTCTCAAGTTTTCAGGCAGGAATACAACTATTAGTTTTGGGTGAGCTTTTCCATTCAGTTAACTGTCACTGTCACAGAATGTTTTTGTGTGTGTGAAGACCATTTTTTTGCGTGAAGATGTTATGTCCCTAAACCCTAAACCCTAAACCCTAAACCCTAAACCCTAAACCCTAAACCCTAAACCCTAAAACCCTAAACCCTAAACCCTAAACCCTAAACCCTAAACCCTAAACCCTAAACCCTAAACCCTAAACCCTAAACCCCACCCTTGACCCTAGACCCCAAGCCACACCCCCTAACCCCACCCTTGACCCTAGACCCCAAGCCACACCCCCTAACCCCACCCTTGACCCTAGACCCCAAGCCACACCCCCTAACCCCACCCTTGACCCTAGACCACAAGCCACACCCCCTAACCCCACCCTTGACCCTAGACCCCAAGCCACACCCCCTAACCCCACCCTTGACCCTAGACCCCAAGCCACACCCCCTAACCCCACCCTTGACCCTAGACCCCAAGCCACACCCCCTAACCCCACCCTTGACCCTAGACCCCAAGCCACACCCCCTAACCCCACCCTTGACCCTAGACCCCAAGCCACACCCCCTAACCCCACCCTTGACCCTAGACCCCAA
The DNA here is from genome assembly GCA_947044365.1 of Petrosia ficiformis. Classification (NCBI taxonomy): domain Eukaryota; kingdom Metazoa; phylum Porifera; class Demospongiae; order Haplosclerida; family Petrosiidae; genus Petrosia; species Petrosia ficiformis. Next base: position 7,565 of record OX345651.1, read on the forward strand.
GCCACACCCCCTAACCCCACCCTTGACCCTAGACCCCAAGCCACACCCCCTAACCCCACCCTTGACCCTAGACCCCAAGCCACACCCCCTAACCCCACCCTTGACCCTAGACCCCAAGCCACACCCCCTAACCCCACCCTTGACCCTAGACCCCAAGCCACACCCCCTAACCCCACCCTTGACCCTAGACCCCAAGCCACACCCCCTAACCCCACCCTTGACCCTAGACCCCAAGCCACACCCCCTAACCCCACCCTTGACCCTAGACCCCAAGCCACACCCCCTAACCCCACCCTTGACCCTAGACCCCAAGCCACACCCCCTAACCCCACCCTTGACCCTAGACCCCAAGCCACACCCCCTAACCCCACCCTTGACCCTAGACCCCAAGCCACACCCCCTAACCCCACCCTTGACCCTAGACCCCAAGCCACACCCCCTAACCCCACCCTTGACCCTAGACCCCAAGCCACACCCCCTAACCCCACCCTTGACCCTAGACCCCAAGCCACACCCCCTAACCCCACCCTTGACCCTAGACCCCAAGCCACACCCCCTAACCCCACCCTTGACCCTAGACCCCAAGCCACACCCCCTAACCCCACCCTTGACCCTAGACCCCAAGCCACACCCCCTAACCCCACCCTTGACCCTAGACCCCAAGCCACACCCCCTAACCCCACCCTTGACCCTAGACCCCAAGCCACACCCCCTAACCCCACCCTTGACCCTAGACCCCAAGCCACACCCCCTAACCCCACCCTTGACCCTAAATTCCAAGCCACACCCCCTAACCCCACCCTTGACCCTAGACCCCAAGCCACACCCCCTAACTTCACCCTTGACCCTAGACCCCAAGCCACACCCCCTAACCCCACCCTTGACCCTAGACCCCAAGCCACACCCCCTAACCCCACCCTTGACCCTAGACCCCAAGCCACACCCCCTAACCCCACCCTTGACCCTAGACCCCAAGCCACACCCCCTAACCCCACCCTTGACCCTAGACCCCAAGCCACACCCCCTAACCCCACCCTTGACCCTAGACCCCAAGCCACACCCCCTAACCCCACCCTTGACCCTAGACCCCAAGCCACACCCCCTAACCCCACCCTTGACCCTAGACCCCAAGCCACACCCCCTAACCCCATACTTGATGTTTTACTAACCTACCATTAACATTGCTTTAAATAGCATTATAATTTGCGTTTTAATTGCATCATAAACACAATATAATGAAAATGAAATTGCGATATATTTGTGTTAGGAATGAGTTAGGAAATTTTAACAATGCATTGTAATTGCAATGTAATTACGTTATAAGCGCATTAACAATGCATTATAAATTGCGTTACAATTGCATTAAGATGCGTTTAAAATGCATTGCAATCGCATTAAGAATAATTATGTTAAAAAGTGTGTTGTAGTTGAATTCACATTGCGTTAAAATTGAGTTTAAAATGTTAAAGATGTGCAAAAACTGTATTGTAATTGTGTTAAGAGTGCGTTAAGGAAGTGTTAAAGTTACTATCATAGTTTGAACTACAAGTGCAGTAATATGGGTTCAATCGATATTTCTGAGACAAGAAGGCTTATCAGCATTTCCTTAGCAATTTTTAATTATAACAATCTCATCTTCAAAAATAACCACAAAATTTTACAAGCCAAAGGACATTATTATCTAACTCTAGGAACAGTTACTGCTCAATCTGAAATGATACATTTTGCAATGAAAAATCAGTACAAAGGCTATAGTTCAGGGTAAAAATTCAAATTTTGATAGAATATTAAAACGCTCACGGTTCAAACACATAATATTATTGAACAAAACAACTTTGGAAACATATTAAGGACATCATTATCTAACTCTAGGAACAGTTTCGGCTCAATCTCAAATAATTCATTTTGCAATGAAAAATCAGTACAAAGGCTATAGTTCAGGGTAAAAAGTCAAATTATGATAGAATTTTCTTCCCTTCGGAGATGTTGGCTGCACAGGTGCTTGTGTGACAATCGGTTGGTTTGAAGTGTTGGAAGTTCTACGGATGTTGGATGCACAGGTACTTGTGTGCCTGCCTATGAGTTAGGTTGAAGTGTTGGAAATTCTGCTGTTGGAAGAGTTGTGCTAACACACAGTATGCTATACCATCTTTCACACAAGTTGGCCACCCAGGTACTTGTGTGCCTGCCTATCGGTTGGTTTGAAGTGTTGGAAGTTATGGAGGGAGAGCGTTGTTTAGACCGTTGTGTGTCGGACTATCATCCATCCAGAGATGTTGGATTTATTGTGTGCCTACCGGTTGGTTTTGTTGTAAACACAGTTGTCACAAGTGGAGGTAGTACTATATTATAGAGGTGTAGGTTCAAACTAAATTGCTGTTCATATAGTCTGTCAGAGTATGTTGGGAGTTGTGTTGCGCAAGTTGTGTTTCCACTGGTGTGTAAGTATTCTTCCCTTCGGAGATGTTGGCTGTACAGGTTCTTGTGCCCCTATCGGTTGGGTTGAAGTGTTGGAAGTTCTACGGATGTTGGATGCACAGATACTAGTGTGCCTATCGGTTGGGTTGAAGTGTTGGAAGTTCTACGGATGTTGGATGCACAGGTACTAGTGTGCCAATCGGCTGGGTTGAAGTGTTGGAAGTTCTACGGATGTTGGATGCACAGGTACTAGAGTGCCAATCGGTTGGGTTGAAGTGTTGGAAGGTTCTACGGATGTTGCATGCACAGGTACCAGTGTGCCAATCGGTTGGGTTGAAGTGTTGGAAGTTCTACGCATGTTGGATGCACAGGTACTAGTGTGCCAATCGGTTGGGTTGAAGTGTTGGAAGTTCTACGGATGTTGCATGCACAGGTACTTGTGTGCCTATCAGTTGGGTTGAAGTGTTGGAAGTCCTGTGGATGTTGGATGCACAGGTACTTGTGTGCCTATCAGTTGGGTTGAAGTGTTGGAACTTCCAAGGATGTTGGATGCACCGGTACTCCAGTGTCTATCGGTTGGTTTGATGTGTTGGGAGAGATTTGCTGCTAACACACTGTATGTTAGTACCATCGGAATTCCCTTCAGACCAGTTGGCTCCACAGGTACTTGGTGTGCCTATCGGTTGGTTTGAAGAGTTGGAAGTTCGGGAGGGAGAGCATTGTTTAGAGCGTTGTGCGTTGGACTATCATCCATCCAGAGATGTTGGCTTCCATGTGTGCCTACCGGTTGGTTTAGTTGTAAACACAGTTGTGGTAGTACTATATTATAGAGGTGTAGGTTCAGGCTAAATTGTTGTTCATATAGTCTGTCAGAGTATGTTGGGAGTTCTGTTGGGCAAGTTGTGTTTACACTTGTGTGTAAGTATTCTGCCCTTCGGAGATGTTGGCTGCACAGGTTCTTGTGTGCCTATCGGTTGGGTTGAAGTGTTGGAAGTTCTACGGATGATGGATGGACAGCTACTAGTGTGCCTATCAGTTGGGTTGAAGTGTTGGAAATTGTACGTATGTTGGATGCACAGGTACTAGTGTTCGAATCGGTTGGGTTGAAGAGATGGAAGTTCTACGCATGTTGGATGCACAGGTACTTGTGTGCCTATCAGTTGGGTTGAAGTGTTGGAAGTTCTACGGATGTTGGGATGCACAGGAACTAGCGTGCCAATCGGTTGGGTTGAAGTGTTGGAAGTTCTACGGATGTTGGGATGCACAGGAACTAGCGTGCCAATCGGTTGGGTTGAAGTGTTGGAAGTCCTGTGGATGTTGGATGCACAGGTACTTGTGTGCCTATCAGTTGGGTTGAAGTGTTGGAACTTCCGAAGATGTTGGCTGCACAGGTACTCCTGTGTCTATCGGTTGGTTTGATGTGTTGGGAGAGTTTTGATAACACACTGTATGTTAGTGCCATCTTCCCTTCAGAGATGTTGGATGCACAGGTACTTGTGTGCCTATCGGTTGTGATGAAGTGTAGGAAGTTCTGCTGGGATAGTTGTGCTAACCCACTGTATGTTAGTACCATCTTCCCTCAGACAAGTTGGCTGCACAGGTACTCCAGTGTCTATCGGTTGGTTTGAAGTGTTGGAAGTTCTGGAGGGAGAGCGTTGTTTAGACTGTTGTGAGTCAGACTATCATCCATCCAGAGATGTTGGCTTCCTTGTGTGCCTACCGGTTGGTTTTCTTGTAAACACAGTTGTCACAAGTGGAGGTAGTACTATATTATAGAGGTGTAGGTTAAGACTAAATTGTTGTTCATATAGTCTGTCAGAGTATGTTGGGAGTTGTGTTGAGCAAGTTGTGTTTACACTTGTGTGTAAGTATTCTCTTCTCTTCGGACAAGTTGGCCAGACAGGTACTTTTGTGCCTGCCTATCAGTTGGGTTGAAGTGTTGGAAGTTCTGCGGATGTTGGATGCGCAGGTACTTGTGTGCCTATCGATTGGGTTGAAGTGTTGGAAGTTCTGCTGCTGGATGGAAGAGTTGTGCTACTCACAGTATGCTATACCATCTTTCAGACAAGTTGGCCACCCTGGTACTTCTGTGCCTGCCTATTGGTTGTGTTGAAGTGCTGGCAGTTCTGCGGAAGTTGGATGCACAGGTACTTGTGTACCTATCGGTTAGGTTGAAGTGTTGGAAGTTCTGCGGATGTTGGATGCACAGGGTCTTGTGTACCTATCGATTGGGTTGAAGTGTTGGAAGTTCTGTGCATGTTGGCCACACAGGTACTTGTGTGCCTGCCTATCGGTTGGGTTAAAGTGTTGGAAGTTCTGCGGATGTTGGATGCACAGGTACTTGTGTGCCTGCCTATCGGTTGGGTTGAAGTGTTGGAAGTTCTGCGGATGTTGGATGCACAGGTACTTGTGTAACTATCAGTTGGGTTGAAGGGTTGGAACTTCTGAGGATGTTGGATGCACAGGTACTCCAGTGTCCATAGGTTGGTTTGACGTGTTGGGAGAGATTTGCTGATAACACACTGTATATATATGTTAGTACGATCTTCCCTTCAGAAATGTTGGCTGCACAGGTACTCCAGTGTATATCCGTTGGTTTGATGTGTTGGATGAGTTTTGATAACACACTGTATGTTAGTGCCATCTTCCCTTCATAAATGTTGGATGCGCAGGTACTTGTGTGCCTATCGGTTGGGTTGAAGTGTAGGAAGTTCTGCCGGGAGAGTTGTGCTAACACACTGTATGTTAGTACCAACTTCCCTTCAGAAAGGTTGTCTGCACAGGTACTTGGTGTGCGTATCGATTGGTTTGAAGTGTTGGAAGTTCTGGAGGGGGAGTGTTGTTTAGACAATTGGGTGGGTGTAGGTACTATTATCCATCCAGAGATGTTGGCTTCCTTGTGTGCCGTGTTCCCTTCAGACGAGTTGGCTGCACAGGTACTACTTGTGTGCCTGCATATCGGTTGGTTTGAAGTGTTGGAACTTCTGGAGGGAGAGCGTTGTTTAGACCGTTGTGTGTCGGACTATCATCCATCCCGAGATGCTGGCTTCCTTGTGTGCCCACCGATTGGTTTTGTTGTAAACACAATTGTCACAAGTGGAGGTAGCACTATATTATAGAGGTGTAGGTTAAGACTAAATTGTTGTTCATATAGTCTGTCAGAGTATGTTGGGAGTTGAGTTGGGCAAGTTGTGTTTACATTTGTGTGTAAGTTATTCTCTTCCCTTCAGAGAAGTTGGCCAGACAGGTACTTGTGTGCCTGCCTATCGGTTGGGTTGAAGTGTTGGAAGTTCTGCGGATGTTGGATGCCCAGGTACTTGTGTGCCTATCGGTAGGGATGAAGTGTTCGAAGTTCTGCGCATGTTGGCCACACAGGTACTTTTGTGCCTGCCTATCGGTTGGGTTGAAGTGTTGGAAGTTCTGCAGATGTTGAATGCACAGGGACTTGTGTACATATCGATTGGGTTGAAGTGTTGGAAGTTCTGTGCATGTTGGCCACACAGGTACTTGTGTGCCTGCCTATCGGTTGGGTTGAAGTGTTGGAAGTTCTGCGGATGATGGATGCACAGGTACTTGTGTACCTATCGATAGGGTTGAAGTGTTGGATGTTCTGCGCATGTTGGCCACACAGGTTCTTTTGTGCCTGCCTATCGGTTGGGTTGAAGTGTTGGAAGTTCTGCAGATGTTGAATGCACAGGGACTTGTGTACATATCGATTGGGTTGAAGTGTTGGAAGTTCTGTGCATGTTGGCCACACAGGTACTTGTGTGCCTGCCTATCGGTTGGGTTGAAGTGTTGGAAGTTCTGCGGATGATGGATGCACAGGTACTTGTGTACCTATCGATAGGGTTGAAGTGTTGGATGTTCTGCGCATGTTGGCCACACAGGTACTTGTGTGCTTGCCTATCGGTTGGGTTGAAGTGTTGGAAGTTTTGCGGATGTTGGATGCGCAGGTACTTGTGTACCTATCGATTGGGTTGAAGTGTTGGATGTTCTGCGCATGTTGGCCACACAGGTACTTGTGTGCCTGCCTATCGGTTGGGTTGAAGTGTTGGAAGTTTTGCGGATGTTGGATGCGCAGGTACTTGTGTGCCTATCAGTTGGGTTGAAGTGTAGGAAGTTCTGCTGGGAGAGTTGTGCTAACACACTGGATATTAGTACCAACTTCCCTTCAGAAAGGTTGTCTGCACAGGTACTTGGTGTGCGTATCGATTGGTTTGAAGTGTTGGAAGTTCTGGAGGGGGGGAGTGTTGTTTAGACAATTGGGTGGGTGTAGGTACTATTATCCATCCAGAGATGTTGGCTTCCTTGTGTGCCGTCTTCCCTTCAGACAAGTACTTGTGTGCCTGCATATCAGTTGGTTTGAAGTGTTGGAAGTTCTGGAGGGAGAGCGTTGTTTAGGCCGTTGTGTGGCGGACTATCATCCATCCAGAGATGCTGGCTTCCTTGTGTGCCCACCGGTTGGTTTTGTTGTAAACACAGTTGTCACAAGTGGAGGTAGTACTATATTATAGAGGTGTAGGTTCAGACTAAACTGTTGTTCATATAGTCTGTCAGAGTATGTTGGGAGTTGAGTTGGGGAAGTTGTGTTTACATTTGTGCGTAAGTATTCTCTTCCCTTCGAAGAAGTTGGCTGCACAGGTACTTGTGTGCTTGCCTATCGGTTGGGTTGAAGAGTTGGAAGTTCTGCGGATGTTGCATGCAAAGGTACTTGTGTACCTATCGATTGGGTTGAAGTATTGGAAGTTCTGCGCATGTTGGCCACACAGGTACTTGTGTGCCTGCCTATCGGTTGGGTTGAAGTGTTGGAAGTTCTGCGGATGTTGGATGCCCAGGCACTTGTGTGCCTATCGGTAGGGATGAAGTGTTCGAAGTTCTGCGCATGTTGGCCACACAGGTACTTTTGTGCCTGCCTATCGGTTGGGTTGAAGTGTTGGATGCACAGGTACTTGTGTGCCTATCGGTTGGGATGAAGTGTTGGAAGTTCTGCGCATGTTGGCCACACAGGTACTTGTGTGCCTGCTTATCGGTTGGGTTGAAGTGTTGGAAGTTCTGCAGATGTTGGATACACAGGTACTTGTGTGCCTATCGGTTGGGATGAAGTGTTCAAAGTTCTGCTGCTGGATGGAAGAGTTGTGCTACACACAGTATGCTATACCATCTTTCAGACAAGTTGGCCACCCAGGTACTTCTGTGCCTGCCTATTGGTTGTGTTGAAATGCTGGAAGTTCTGCGGAAGTTGGATGCCCAGGTACTTGTGTACCTATCGGTTGGGTTGAAGTGTTGGAAGTTCTGCGGATGTTGAATGCACAGGGACTTGTGTACCTATCGATTGGGTTGAAGTGTTGGAAGTTCTGTGCATGTTGGCCACACAGGTACTTGTGTGCCTGCCTATCGGTTGGGTTGAAGTGTTGGAAGTTTTGCGGATGTTGGATGTTGGATGCGCAGGTACTTGTGTGCCTATCGGTTGAGTTGAAGTGTAGGAAGTTCTGCTGGGAGAGTTGTGCTAACACACTGGATGTTAGTACCATCTTCCTTTCAGAAAAGTTGGCTGCACAGGTACTTGGTGTGTGTATCGATTGGTTTGAAGTGTTGGAAGTTCTGGAGGGGGAGTGTTGTTTAGACAATTGGGTGGGTGTAGGTACTATTATCCATCCAGAGATGTTGGCTTCCTTGTGTGCCGTCTTCCCTTCAGACAAGTACTTGTGTGCCTGCATATCGGTTGGTTTGAAGTGTTGGAAGTTCTGGAGGGAGAGCGTTGTTTAGGCCGTTGTGTGTCGGACTATCATCCATCCAGAGATGCTGGCTTCCTTGTGTGCCCTGGTTGGTTTTGTTGTAAACACAGTTGTCACAAGTGGAGGTAGTACTATATTATAGAGGTGTAGGTTCAGACTAAACTGTTGTTCATATAGTCTGTCAGAGTATGTTGGGAGTTGAGTTGGGGAAGTTGTGTTTACATTTGTGTGTAAGTATTCTCTTCCCTTCGAAGAAGTTGGCTGCACAGGTACTTGTGTGCTTGCCTATCGGTTGGGTTGAAGTGTTGGAAGTTCTGCGGATGTTGCATGCAAAGGTACTTGTGTACCTATCGATTGGGTTGAAGTATTGGAAGTTCTGCGCATGTTGGCCACACAGGTACTTGTGTGCCTGCCTATCGGTTGGGTTGAAGTGTTGGAAGTTCTGCGGATGTTGGATGCCCAGGTACTTGTGTGCCTATCGGTAGGGATGAAGTGTTCGAAGTTCTGCGCAAGTTGGCCACACAGGTACTTTTGTGCCTGCCTATCGGTTGGGTTGAAGAGTTGGAAGTTCTGCGGATGTTGGATGCACAGATACTTGTGTGCCTATCGGTTGGGATGAAGTGTTGGAAGTTCTGCGCATGTTGGCCACACAGGTACTTGTGTGCCTGCCTATCGGTTGGGTTGAAGTGTTGGAAGTTCTGCGGATGTTGGATGCACAGGTACTTGTGTACCTATCGGTTAGGATGAAGTGTTCGAAGTTCTGCGCATGTTGGCCACACAGGTACTTTTGTGCCTGCCTATCGGTTGGGTTGAAGTGTTGGATGCACAGGTACTTGTGTGCCTATCGGTTGGGATGAAGTGTTGGAAGTTCTGCGCATGTTGGCCACACAGGTACTTTTGTGCCTGCCTATCGGGTGGGTTGAAGTGTTGGATGCACAGGTACTTGTGTGCCTATCGGTTGGGATGAAGTGTTGGAAGTTCTGCAGATGTTGGATGCACAGGTACTTGTGTGCCTATCGGTTGGGATGAAGTGTTCAAAGTTCTGCTGCTGGATGGAAGAGTTGTGCTACACACAGTATGCTATACCATCTTTCAGACAAGTTGGCCACCCAGGTACTTCTGTGCCTGCCTATTGGTTGTGTTGAAATGCTGGAAGTTCTGCGGAAGTTGGATGCACAGCTACTTGTGTACCTATCGGTTGGGTTGAAGTGTTGGAAGTTCTGCGGATGTTGAATGCATAGGGACTTGTGTACCTATCGATTGGGTTGAAGTGTTGGAAGTTCTGTGCATGTTGGCCACACAGGTACTTGTGTGCCTGCCTATCGGTTGGGTTGAAGTGTTGGAAGTTTTGCGGATGTTGGATGTTGGATGTGCAGGTACTTGTGTGCCTATCGGTTGAGTTGAAGTGTAGGAAGTTCTGCTGGGAGAGTTGTGCTAACACACTGGATGTTAGTACCATCTTCCTTTCAGAAAAGTTGGCTGCACAGGTACTTGGTGTGCGTATCGATTGGTTTGAAGTGTTGGAAGTTCTGGAGGGGGAGTGTTGTTTAGACAATTGGGTGGGTGTAGGTACTATTATCCATCCAGAGATGTTGGCTTCCTTGTGTGCCGTGTTCCCTTCAGACGAGTTGGCTGCACAAGTACTACTTGTGTGCCAGCATATCAGTTGTTTTGAAGTGCTGGAATTTCTGGAGGGAGAGCGTTGTTTAGACCGTTGTGTGTCGGACTATCATCCATCCAGAGATGCTGGTTTCCTTGTGTGCCCACCGGTTGGTTTTGCTGTAAATACAGTTGTCACAAGTGGAGGTAGCACTATATTATAGAGGTGTAGGTTCACACTAAATTGTTGTTCATATAGTCTGTCAGAGTATGTTGGGAGTTGAGTTGGGCAAGTTGTGTTTACACTTGTGTGTAAGTATTCTCTTCCCTTCGGAGAAGTTGGCCAGACAGGTACTTGTGTGCCTGCCTATCGGTTGGGTTGAAGTGTTGGAAGTTCTGCGGTTGTTGGATGCACAGGTACTTGTGTACCTATTGATTGGGTTGAAGTGTTGGAAGTTCTGCGCATGTTGGCCATACAGGTACTTGTGTGCCTGCCTATCGGTTGGGTTGAAGTGTTGGAAGTTCTGCGGATGTTGGATGCACAGGTACTTGTGTGTCTATCGGTTGGGATGAACTGTACGAAGTTCTGCGCATGTTGGCCACACAGGTAATTTTGTGCCTGCCTATCGGTTGGGTTGAAGAGTTGGAAGTTATGCGGATGTTGGATGCACAGGAGCTTGTGTGCCTATCGGTTGGGATGAAGTGTTCGAAGTTCTGCGCATGTTGGCCACACAGGTACTTTTGTGCCTGCCTATCGGTTGGGTTGAAGTGTTGGAAGTTCTGCGGTTGTTGGATGCACAGGTACTTGTGTACCTATTGATTGGGTTGAAGTGTTGGAAGTTCTGCGCATGTTGGCCATACAGGTACTTGTGTGCCTGCCTATCGGTTGGGTTGAAGTGTTGGAAGTTCTGCGGATGTTGGATGCACAGGTACTTGTGTGTCTATCGGTTGGGATGAACTGTACGAAGTTCTGCGCATGTTGGCCACACAGGTAATTTTGTGCCTGCCTATCGGTTGGGTTGAAGAGTTGGAAGTTATGCGGATGTTGGATGCACAGGAGCTTGTGTGCCTATCGGTTGGGATGAAGTGTTCGAAGTTCTGCGCATGTTGGCCACACAGGTACTTTTGTGCCTGCCTATTGGTTGGGTTGAAGTGTTGGAAGTTCTGCGGATGTTGGATGCACAGGTACCTGTGTACCTATAGATTGGGTTGAAGTTTTGGAATTTCTGCGCATGTTGGCCTCACAGGTACTTTGTGTGCCTGCCTATCGGTTGGGTTGAAGTGTTGGAAGTTCTGTGCATGTTGGCCACGCAGGTACTTGTGTGCCTGCCTATCGTTTGGGTTGAAGTGTTAGAAGTTCTGCGGATGTTGGATGCACAGGTACTTGTGTAACTATCAGTTGGGTTGAAGGGTTGGAACTTCTGAGGATGTTGGATGCACAGGTACTCCAGTGTCTATAGGTTGGTTTGATGTGTTGGGAGAGATTTGCTGCTAACACACTGTATATATATGTTAGTACGATCTTCCCTTCAGAAATGTTAGCTGCACAGATACTCCAGTGTCTATCGGTTGGTTTGATGTGTTGGAAGAGTTTTGCTAACACACTGTATGTTAGTGCCATCTTCCCTTCAGAGATGTTGGATGCGCAGGTACTTGTGTGCCTGGAAGTTCTGCTGGGAAAGTTGTCTTCCCTTCAGAAAAGTTGGCTGCACAGGTACTTGGTGTGCGTATCGATTGGTTTGAAGTGTTGGAAGTTCTGGAGGGGGAGTGTTGTTTAGACAATTGGGTGGGTGTAGGTACTATTATCCATCCAGAGATGTTGGCTTCCTTGTGTGCCGTGTTCCCTTCAGACGAGTTGGCTGCACAAGTACTACTTGTGTGCCTGCATATCAGTTGGTTTGAAGTGTTGGAAACCGTTGTTTGTCGGACTATCATCCAGAGATGCTGGCTTCCTTGTGTGCCAACCGGTTGGTTTTGTTGTAAACACAGTTGTCACAAGTGGAGGTAGTACTATATTATAGAGGTGTAGGTTCAGACTAAATTGTTGTTCATATAGTCTGTCAGAGTATGTTGGGAGTTGAGTTGGGCAAGTTGTGTTTACACTTGTGTGTAAGTATTTGGGCAAGTTGTGTTTACACTTGTGTGTAAGTATTCTCTTCCCTTCGGAGAAGTTGTCCAGACAGGTACTTGTGTGCCTGCCTATCGGTTGGGTTGAAGTGTTGGAAGTTCTGCGGATGTTGGATGCACAGGTACTTGTGTACCTATTGATTGGGTTGAATTTGTTGGAAGTTCTGCGCATGTTGGCCACACAGGTACTTTTGTGCCTGTTGGGTTGAAGTGTTGGAATTTCTTCAGATGTTGGATGCACCAGTACTACTTGTGTGCCTATCGGTTGGGATGAAGTGTTCAAAGTTCTGCTGCTGGATGGAAGAGTTGTGCTACACACAGTATGCTATACCATCTTTCAGAGAAGTTGGCCACCCAGGTACTTCTGTGCCTGCCTATTGGTTGTGTTGAAGTGCTGGAAGTTCTGCGGAAGTTGGATGCACAGGTACTTGTGTACCTATCGGTTGGGTTGAAGTGTTGGAAGTTCTGCGGATGTTGGATGCACAGGGACTTGTGTACCTATCGATTGGGTTGAAGTGTTGGAAGTTCTGTGCATTTTGGCCACACAGGTACTTGTGTGCCTGCCTATCGGTTGGGTTGAAGTGTTGGAAGTTCTGTGGATGATGGATGCACAGGTACTTGTGTACCTATCGATTGGATTGAAGTGTTGGATGTTCTGCGCATGTTGGCCACACATGTACTTGTGTGCCTCCCTCTCGATTGGGTTGAAGTGTTGGAAGTTTTGCGGATGTTGGATGTTGGATGCGCAGGTACTTGTGTGCCTATCGGTTGGGTTGAAGTGTAGGAAGTTCTGCTGGGAGAGTTGTGCTAACACACTGGATGTTAGTACCATCTTCTTTTCAGAAAAGTTGGCTGCACAGGTACTTGGTGTGCGTATCGATTGGTTGCAAGTTCTGGAGGGGGAGTGTTGTGTAGACAATTGGGTGGGTGTAGGTACTATTATCCATCCAGAGATGTTGGCTTCCTTGTGTGCCGTCTTCCCTTCAGACAAGTACTTGTGTGCCTGCATATCGGCTGGTTTGAAGTGTTGAAGTTCTGGAGGGAGAGCATTGTTTAGACCGTTGTGTGTTGGACTATCATCCATCCAGAGATGCTGGCTTCCTTGTGTGCCCACCGGAATCTGTACATACTACTAAAGATTTACTTTGGCCATATGATATCCCAACATGATACTCTAACACAACAGTATGAATCTCTAGACCATCGTTAAAATACTTGATTTAGAGCCAGATACAGCAATGGAGTTGAACAATCTGCAACACGTGGAGTGCCATAACTGGTTACGCCCACTTAATTATAACATAATAGTTAATGAGATTCATAGATCAAAGCCTAAACTCACAAGTGCAGCACGTGAAGAACTTCTAGCAATATAAAAGGACATGCAACCTGATAGTGTTAGCCTGGTCAGCTGGGCTGTGGCTGTTCACCTCGTTGTCTTTGGTAGGACCGGGGTGAGTCTGTCATTGTTAGTGATGTTTGACGAGATCCTAGGTCTCAAGGTCAGTTGTTACGTACTTCGTGTACGGCCCTCTTTCGAGGGGGGACTGGGATACCGGCAACTGTTCCTCCCCATCAAATGAGCTGGCAGCGACTCCAAATGACCTCAGGCTATTTTGGTACTTCCTTTTTTTGCATTGATTTATTCAATAAACTTGGTAACTAGATCTAAATGCCAAAGTGCAAAGCACAATTGATCACTGTTGTATTTTGCACACTTTTTAATTAACAAGAAACATATTTTATTAATGATTTATAATATTCATTATTATAGAGACAATAACTATAATGTAATTGCATAAGAGATCTTACTACATACAACATGACACTTAGTATGCCAGTTAGATGAATCAATAACATAATAACATGTCTAATGTTGTGCTATTAGCTTGCTGAACTTCCAAGTTGCATTAACGTGGCTGTAAATGGTATGCCACGCCTATATAAAAGATGATGCGATTGAAATTTGGAATTGCAAACTATAATTATGTAACTTAATGAGTAGAAGAAACTTTTAAAATGTTACCTGTAGAGATTTGAGATAGAATAGCAAAGATTATTATGCCAATCAAGTTAAAATAACAGAATTATAATAACATTAAAAATTAATAATAAACATATTTGGATGAGGGACATTGCAAAGAAATAGATAATAAATAAAAGGAATATTAGTTATACTTTCGATACTAACATCACTGGACAGTAAATACTCATGGTACTGGAGTAATGTGAAACTATAGTACTTAATCGAAAATCCATACTGGTTTACAGTTCATGGTTCAAAGTGAATAACAAGAGAATACTAAAACGTTCATGGTTCCCACAAAAAACATTTTTGATCAAAAACACTGCAGAATCACAATAAGGAGATCACTATAAAACTGTAGGAACAGTATTACGAAAATTTTTTTCTAGTCAAAACTTAAGTACCAAAGGCTATAGTTCATAGTTTCAAGAGAACACTAAATTGTTCATGGTTCCTACCTACAAACAGCATTTTTGATCAAAACTACTGTAGAATCATAACAAGGACATCACTATCTAACTCTAGGAACAGTTTTAGGGAAATGTTTTTCCAATCAAAAATTAAGTACCAAAGGCTATAGTTCATGGTTCAAAGTGAATTTCAACAGAATAGTAAAACGTTCATTGTTCCTACTAACAACATTTTTGATGAAAAATACTCTAGAATCATAACAAGGACATCACTATCTAACTCTAGGAACAGTTTTAGAAAAAACTTTTTCTAGTCAAAAATTAAGTACCAAAGGCTATAGTTCATGGTTCAAAGTGAATTTCAACAGAATAGTAAAACGTTCATTGTTCCTACTAACAACATTTTTGATGAAAAATACTCTAGAATCATAACAAGGACATCACTATCTAACTCTAGGAACAGTTTTAGAAAAAACTTTTTCTAGTCAAAAATTAAGTACCAAAGGCTATAGTTCATGGTTCAAAGTGAATTTCAACAGAATAGTAAAACGTTCATTGTTCCTACTAACAACATTTTTGATGAAAAATACTCTAGAATCATAACAAGGACATCACTATCTAACTCTAGGAACAGTTTTAGAAAAAACTTTTTCTAGTCAAAAATTAAGTACCAAAGGCTATAGTTCATGGATCAAAGTGAATTTCAACACAATACTTAAACGCTCATGGTTCCTACAAGCAACATTTTTGATCAAAAACACTGCAGAATCATAATAAGGACATCATTACGAAACTCTAGGAACAGTTTTAGGGAAATGTTTTTACAGTCAAAAATTAAGTACCAAAGGCTATAGTTCATGGTTCAAAGTGAATTTCAAGACAATACTAAAACGCTCATTGTTCCTACAAACAACATTTTTGATCAAAAATACAGTAGAATCATAACAAGGACATCACTATCTAACTCTAGGAACAGTTTTAGGGAAATGTTTTTCCAGTCAAAAATTAAGTACCAAAGGCTATAGTTCATGGTTCAAAGTGAATTTCAACAGAATACTAAAACGCTCTTGGTTCCTACAAACAACATTTTTGATCAAAAATACTGTAGAATCATAACAACGACATCACTATCTAACTATAGGAATAGTTATAGGAAAACTTTTTTCCAGTCAAAAATTAAGTACAAAAGGCTATAGTTCATGGTTCAAAGTGAATTTCAACAGAATACTAAAACGCTCTTGGTTCCTACAAACAACATTTTTGATCAAAAACACTGCAGAATCATAATAAGGACATCATTATGGAACTCTGGAAACAGTTTTAGGAAAATTTTTTTTCCAGTCAAAACTAAGTACCAAAGGCTATAGTAGATGGTTCAAAGTGAATTTCAACAGAATACTAAAACGCTCATGCTTCCTACAAATAACATTTTTGATCAAACATACTGTAGAATCATAACAAGGACATCACTATCTAACTGTTGGAACAGTTATAGGAAAACCTTTTTTCCAGTCAAAAATTAAGTACCAAAGGCTATATTTCATGGGGGGGACTGGGATACTGGGATACTGGCAACTGTTCCTCCCCATCAAATGATCTGGCAGTGACTCCAAATGACCTCAGGCTATTTTGGTACTTCTTTTTTTTGCATTGATTTCTTCAATAAACTTGATAACTAGATCTAAATGCCAAAGTGCAAAGCACAATTGATCACTACTGTATTTTGCTCACGTTTTAATTAACAAGAAACATATTTTATTAATAATTTATAATATTCATTATTATAGAGACAATAACTATAATGTAATTGCATAAGAGATATTATTACAACATGACCCTTAATATGCCAGTTAGATGAACCAATAACATAATAGCATGTCTAATGTTGTGCTATTAGCTTGCTGAACATCCAAGTTGCATTAACGGGACTGTAAATGGTATGCCACACCTATATACAAAGCACAATTGATCACTACTGTATTTTGCTCACGTTTTAATTAACAAGAAACATATTTTATTAATAATTTATAATATTCATTATTATAGAGACAATAACTATAATGTAATTGCATAAGAGATATTATTACAACATGACCCTTAATATGCCAGTTAGATGAACCAATAACATAATAGCATGTCTAATGTTGTGCTATTAGCTTGCTGAACATCCAAGTTGCATTAACGGGACTGTAAATGGTATGCCACACCTATATACAAAGCACAATTGATCACTACTGTATTTTGCTCACGTTTTAATTAACAAGAAACATATTTTATTAATAATTTATAATATTCATTATTATAGAGACAATAACTATAATGTAATTGCATAAGAGATATTATTACAACATGACCCTTAATATGCCAGTTAGATGAACCAATAACATAATAGCATGTCTAATGTTGTGCTATTAGCTTGCTGAACATCCAAGTTGCATTAACGGGACTGTAAATGGTATGCCACACCTATATACCAGATGATGCGATTGAAATTTGGAATTACCAACTATAATTATGTAACTTAATGAGTAGAAGAAACTTTTAACATGTTACCTGCAGAGATTTGAGATAGAATAGCAAAGATTATTATGCCAATCAAGTAAAAATAACAGAATTATAATAATAACAAAAATTAATAATAATTTTACTTGGATGAGGGACATTGGAAAGAAATAGATAATAAATAAAAGGAATATTAGTTATACTTACGATACTAACATCACTGGACAGTAAATTGTCATAGTACTTGAGTAATCTGTAACAGTAGTACCTAATCGAAAAATCCATACTGGTTTACAGTTCCATGGTTGAAAGTGAATTTCAAGAGAATACTAAAACGCTCATGGTTCCTACAAGCAACATTTTTGATCAAAAACACTGCAGAATTATAATAAGGACATCATTATGGAACTCTGGGAACAGTTTTAGGAAAATGTTTTTTCCATTCAAAAATTAAGTACCAAAGGCTATAGTTCATGGTTCAAAGTGAATTTCAACAGAATACTAAAACGCTCTTGGTTCCTATAAGTAACATTTTTGATCAAAAACACTGCAGAATCATAATAAGGACATCATTATGGAACTCTAGGTACAGTTTTAGGAATATTTTTTTCTAGTCGAAAATTAAGTACCAAAGGCTATAGTTCATGGTTCAAAGTGAATTTCAATAGAATACTAAAACGCTCATGGTTCCTACAAACAACATTTTTGATCAAAAATACTGTAGAATCATAACAACGACATCACTATCTAACTGTACACAGGGTCATTAATACTTGAGTACAGTAATTTTCACCTAAATAATGCAACATTTTTAAACAGTTGTAACTTTACTTTTACAGCTCTATTGAGGAAGAGACAACATAGAGTGGATAGAATGGTTTTCACTCTACACGAACATATATATTATGAAATGCTTTGTCTGTTGTTTTAAGGTTGTAGTCTTTTCCGTGGGCGGATGCTACTCCAATCAGTTTCTAGTCTTGCAAGCTTCTTGCTGCATACAATCTGGTTCCATTCTGTATTTTTTGGAAGCCACACCCACCCGGGGGTATAATTATTGGGCCTAAATGTTTTGACTGATAGTTTATTTTCAGAAACAAAGCTAAACACGGCCCACAGGTGGTGGAGGGGGCGGTGGGTGGGAAACAATGGCGGGGTAACTGTAGTTGCTCTCTGAGAAAGATCGGAGTTTGGTAGTGTCTAGAAAGGTAAATTTTATGGTTTCAGTGAAAAGCTACAGAATTCAGCTTTCTTCAGCCTCTTGTAACTATAAAAGTAAAATGAATTTCCAGAAAACGGCTCTATTTGTTTTCTCTAAATGCATTGTACTTGGTGCACGCCATGATTGGTGGGCGTGGCTTTCTCCGTTTTGTACTTATTAAGATGGCAAAAATGGACATTTTATATATGTTTTATCAATTCCAGGACCCTATAAAGGTGATTAGAAGATATGAAGGTTGCCATTACACCAGGTTAGAGTCATATTATATAATATTCTATTTTGAAACTGATTGGAGTCGCATCCGCCCACTCCCTAGTACCACCTTAATGTAAAATATAGACATTTTTACGCATATGCGAGCAAGAAATTCAGCAAAAGGCGGGTACTTTCCTCTCTACGTTTGGGTTTGTAACTTGTAACATGTAATGCTATATCAGTGTCCTATTTGGGGTTCAATTTGTGGAAGGATTCGACAATTATCTTCGAAGTTATAGTCAAAAATATGTATTTTTGAGGTCCAAGCAGCTTTTATTTTGCGTCATAACGTTGCGTGTTTACCATTGTTATTTCCACAAACTGAACTCATTGCTAACAACATCATTATCTATGCATTCAATATCTAACATACCTTGAATAATGGCCAGAAAGTATCCGCCTCAGCACACTTACTCGATCTCAGTGCTTTTTACACAGCCATTGCGGCCACGCCCAGTTAATGAAATAATTATCTTTGATTAGAATTCCACAATGCGTAAATTATAATGGCCAGGTAAGATCCATAGTGTTGTTATTATAGTAGTAGTATCATAGTAGTAGTAATTCTTTTGAAGTGCATTACTATTGTAATCATTCTACTTACCTTTTTACATCAGTAATTATTATGTGAGTATACATATATTTATAGGTGTAAATTAGTGAAACTCACACCTAAACTTGACTCAAGCATTAAAACTACCCTGTGTAGGAACAGTTATAGGAAAACCTTTTTCCAGTCAACCGGCAACTGTTCCTCCCCATCAAATGATCTGGCAGCGACTCCAAATGACCTCAGGCTATTTTGGAACTTCTTTTTTTTTGCATTGATTTATTTAATAAACTTGGTAACTAAATGCCGAAGTGCAAAGTGTGACAATTGATAAATTTGATTAACAAGAAACATATTTTATTAATGATTTTTAATACTCATTATTATAATAACTATAATGTAATTGCATAAGAGATCTTATTACAACATCACCGTTAATATGCCAGTTAGATGAACCAATAACATAATGGGATGTCTAGCTTGCATTAATTTTCAAGATTGTGGCTGATGCAAATTAAATGATATGCCACATGTATATACCATAGAAATTTGGAACATGACTAAATTTCACACTATAGCAACTTATTAAGTAGAAAATTTTCAACATGTTCCCTGTAGAGATTATAGTAAAGATTATTATGCCAATATACTTTAAATAACAATTCTTATAACAGTAACAGAAATATATTTGGATGTGGACATTTGAAAGAAATAGATAATAAAGAAAAGTTATACTTACAATACTAACATCACTGGACAGTAAATTCTCCTGGTACTGGAATAATCTGAAACTATAGTATCTATACAGGTTTACACTTCATGGTTCCAAGTGAATTTCAAGAGATTACTAAAATGCTCACAGTTCCTTTTAACAACAGTTTTGATCAAACATACTAAGGACATCATTATCTAACTCTAGGAACAGTTTCGGTTCAATCTCAAATGATTCATTTTGCAAAGAAAAATCAGTTCAAAGGCTATAGTTCAGGGTAAAAATTCAAATTTTGATAGAATATTAAAATGCTCACGGTTCTAACACATAATATTGTTGATCAAAACCACTTTGGAAACATATTAAGGACATCATTATTTAACTCTAGGAACTGTTTCGGCTAAATGTCAAATGATTGATTTTGCAATGTCAAATCAGTACAAAGGATATAGATCAGGGTAAAAATTCGAATTTCAAGAGATTACGAAATCGCTCACAGTTCTATCACGTATTATTATTGATCAAAAGCACTTTGGAAACATATTAGGGACATCATTATCTAACACTAGGAACAGTTTCGGCTCAATCAGAAATGTAATTGTTACAAATGCACCATCATTCAAAGCCTTCAAACAGCTTGTTGACACAGTAATTCATGGCTTCTACATTAAAGTTGATTACCTTTCCCAAACTATCCAAAGACAGTCCCGTCACCAACTAAGTATAAACAATGGAGGTCTTGAGGAAACAGAATTATAGTTC
This sequence comes from Petrosia ficiformis, assembly GCA_947044365.1. Classification (NCBI taxonomy): domain Eukaryota; kingdom Metazoa; phylum Porifera; class Demospongiae; order Haplosclerida; family Petrosiidae; genus Petrosia; species Petrosia ficiformis. The sequence continues at coordinate 27,883 of OX345651.1, forward strand.
CAGAACCTACTTCACTTTGCGAGGGATTACAATACTGTTAAAATAGTTGTGAATTTTGTGAGTAGCAGATAGATTGTATTATAAGTGAGAAGAACAGCATATCTAGATGCTCTCAGCAGTATCTTGAGGTTTATTCATTTCAGTCAATAAATGTTCTTCATTTCAGTTCTCTCTTGCCTCATGTATGTTCATATCTTAGTACAAGTCAATTCCACTGCCTTTCTATGCCAGTTCTTTTCTTTAAACGTTTCTTGAGCGATCCTTCATAGTCTGTTCTAGAGCGGTCAGTCACATCTAAGCCTTGATAGAAATTACTTACATGAAAAGGGATTAGAAGTCAATGCTAGGAGATTGGTTAGTTTTCTATTTCTTGCCCACTTGTGCAGTGTGCACTTGTATTGTAAACAAGCTCACGTGATGATTACAAAATCATGTGACTAAACCGCCAATTTTTATCCGCCATTTAAATTTCATTTCATTTCATGGACATGGAAGAGAGGAAGGTGGGAGGAGCTGTTAAAGGTGTTTGTAGCGTCTAGCGAGGAGGAATAGCTTGACTAATCTGTTTACCTTGTGATGTAGAAGTACTGTGTGAATTTCCTGGGAGTAGAGAGAAAAGGTTTAGACTCGTGTATTAAGACGGCTGATGTTGGAGGAGCTGCTAAAGGTGTTTGTAGCGTCTAGCGAGGAGGAGTAGCTTGACTAATCTGTTTACCTTGTGATGTGAAGTACTGAGTGAATTTCCTGGGAGTAGAGAAAAGAGGGAACACTTTGAAAAGGTAAATATATTTATTTAGCATGACTTTTATTTCGTTGCTATGGTAACCATTTAGGACACCTCCCTCAATATTCTTGTGTACTTGTACTGAGATACTGTACTGACCTTGACTACAGTGTAGCTGACTAACCTTTGACTACAGTGTTACTGACTAGCCTTTGTTGTGCCTTTGACTAAACTGTGACTTACTAACCATGGGAAGGTTATACATAGAATAGAATTATCTAAGTAATTAGGCATATTGCATTGAAGGTATGTATGCTAATGTTTGTTTGTTTGTCCTAGATATGACGTTAAACTGTCTCTTGTTCATGTATTTAGATTTTTTGCTTATGTTGCATTTCCGACTTTTCACTACAATGTGACTTGTGCATTACACTGTGACTTGTGCCTTTGACTAAACTGTGACTTGTGCCTTCGACTATACTGTGACTTGTGCCTTACACTGTGACTTGTGCCTTACTCTGTTACTTGTGCCTTTGACTTTTACTTTTGACAACACTATGACGTGCCTTTGACTACACTGTGACTTGTGCCTTACACTGTTAATTGTGCCTTACACTGTTACTTGTGCCTTTGACTACACTGTGACTTACTTTTGACGACACTATGACGTGCCTTTCACTACACTGTGACTTGTGCCTGCCTTGGACTACACTGTGACTTGTGCCTTACTCTGTTACTTGTGCCTTTGACTATACTGTGACAAGTGCCTTTGACTACACTAGGACTTGTGCCTTTGACTACACTGTGACTTGTGCCTTACACTGTGACTTGCTCGACTACTCTGTGACTTTTACTTTTGACGACACTATGACGTGCCTTTGACTACACTGTGACTTGTGCCTTGGACTACACTGTGACTTTTACTTTTGACGACACTATGACGTGCCTTTCAGTACACTGTGACTTGTGCCTGCCTTGGACTACACTGTTAATTGTGCCTTACACTGTGACTTGTGCCTTTGACTATACTGTGACAAGTGCCTTTGACTACACTAGGACTTGTGCCTTTGACTACACTGTGACTTGTGCCTTACACTGTGACTTGCTCGACTACTCGGTGACTTTTACTTTTGACGACACTATGACGTGCCTTTGACTACACTGTGACTTGTGCCTTACACTGTGACCTGTGCCTTACTCTGTTACTTGTGCCTTTGACTTTTACTTTTGACGACACTAATGACGTGCCTTTGACTACACTGTGACTTGTGCCTTACACTGTTAATTGTGCCTTTGACTACACTGTGACTTTTACTTTTGACGACACTATGACGTGCCTTTCACTACACTGTGACTTGTGCCTGCCTTGGACTACACTGTGACTTGTGCCTTACTCTGTTACTTGTGCCTTTGACTATACTGTGACAAGTGCCTTTGACTACACTAGGACTTGTGCCTTTGACTACACTGTGACTTGTGCCTTACACTGTGACTTGCTCGACTACTCTGTGACTTTTACTTTTGACGACACTATGACGTGCCTTTGACTACACTGTGACTTGTGCCTTGGACTACACTGTGACTTTTACTTTTGACGACACTATGACGTGCCTTTCAGTACACTGTGACTTGTGCCTGCCTTGGACTACACTGTTAATTGTGCCTTACACTGTGACTTGTGCCTTTGACTATACTGTGACAAGTGCCTTTGACTACACTAGGACTTGTGCCTTTGACTACACTGTGACTTGTGCCTTACACTGTGACTTGCTCGACTACTCGGTGACTTTTACTTTTGACGACACTATGACGTGCCTTTGACTACACTGTGACTTGTGCCTTACACTGTTACTTGTGCCTTGGACTACACTGTGACTTCTGCCTTACTCTGTTACTTGTGCCTTTGACTATACTGTGACTTGTGCCTTCGACTATACTGTGACTTGTGCCTTACACTGTGACTTGTGCCTTACTCTGTTACTTGTGCATTTGACTATACTGTGACAAGTGCCTTTGACTACACTAGGACTTGTGCCTTACACTGTTAATTGTGCCTTACACTGTTACTTGTGCCTTTGACTACACTGTGACTTGTGCCTTACTCTGTTACTTGTGCCTTTGACTACACTAGGACTTGGGCCTTACACTGTTAATTGTGCCTTACACTGTTACTTGTGCCTTTGACTACACTGTGAGTTTTACTTTTGACGACACTATGACGTGCCTTGACTAAACTGTGACTTGTGCCTTCGACTATAATGTGACTTGTGCCTTACACTGTGACCTGTGCCTTACTCTGTTACTTGTGCCTTTGACTTTTACTTTTGACGACACTATGACGTGCCTTTGACTACACTGTGACTTGTGCCTTACACTGTGACTTGTGCCTTACTCTGTTACTTGTGCCTTTGACTATACTGTGACAAGTGCCTTTGACTACACTAGGACTTGTGCCTTACACTGTTAATTGTGCCTTACACTGTTACTTGTGCCTTTGACTACACTGTGAGTTTTACTTTTGACGACACTAGGACGTGCCTTGACTAAACTGTGACTTGTGCCTTCGACTATACTGTGACTTGTGCCTTACACTGTGACCTGTGCCTTACTCTGTTACTTGTGCCTTTGACTTTTACTTTTGACGACACTAATGACGTGCCTTTGACTACACTGTGACTTGTGCCTTACACTGTTAATTGTGCCTTTGACTACACTGTGACTTTTACTTTTGACGACACTATGACGTGCCTTTCACTACACTGTGACTTGTGCCTGCCTTGGACTACACTGTTAATTGTGCCTTACACTGTTTCTTGTGCCTTCGACTATACTGTGACAAGTGCCTTTGACTACACTAGGACTTGTGCCTTTGACTACACTGTGACTTGTGCCTTACAGTGTGACTTGCTCGACTACTCTGTGACTTTTACTTTTGACGACACTATGACGTGCCTTTGACTACACTGTGACTTGTGCCTGCCTTGGACTACACTGCGACTTGTGCCTTACTCTGTTACTTGTGGCTTTGACTATACTGTGACCAGTGCCTTTGACTACACTAGGACTTGGGCCTTTGACTACACTGTGACTTGTGCCTTTGACTACACTGTGACTTGTGCCTTGGACTACACTGTGACTTGCGCCTTACTCTGTTACTTGTGCCTTTGACTATACTGTGACAAGTGCCTTTGACTACACTAGGACTTGGGCCTTTGACTACACTGTTACTTGTGCCTTGGACTACACTGTGACTTGTGCCTTACTCTGTTATTTGTGCCTTTGACTACACTGTGACTTGTGCCTTTGACTATACTGTGACAAGTGCCTTTGACTACACTAGGACTTGGGCCTTTGACTACACTGTTACTTGTGCCTTACTCTGTTATTTGTGCCTTTGACTACACTGTGACTTGTGCCTTACACTGTTATTGTGCATTGGACTATACCGTGGCTTGTACCCCTTTGACGACACTATGACTTGTGCCTTACACTGTTACTTGGCAGTTTGACTACACTGTGACTTGTGCCTTTGACTACACCGTTACTTCTGCCTTTGACTTAACAGTGACCTTTGCCTGATTACACTGTGACTTGTACTTTTGATGACACTATGACTTGGGCCTTTGACTACACTGTAATTTGTGCCTTATGCCTTTGACCACTCTGTGACTTGTGCCTTTGACTACACTATCACTTGATGACATTACTACACTGTCCTTTGTCATTTTTCAAAAGGACCCGTTTATCTATCTTGTGAGAGGATCTCTGGAGAGGAGGTAAATATGGTAACTAAATAATCTAAGTGTATGTAGCATGATAAACTAATGGTTCGGGGCCTAGGGGTTGGAATGCCTTGTAGGGTGGGCTCTGTAAGTAAATACTCATCCATCTAATGTTGAAGTCTTCCTTCTACAACACATCACAGTTTACATGTAAATAAATGTTATTCAAAGTGCTGCGCAAAGGTGTTTATGTATCGTTTTATTATGTAAACTTTAATTTGTCCTAGACATGACATTAAACTGTCTCTTGTTCATGTATTGATTTTTGCATAGATTGTATTTCCTTTTAATAAGTTTATAATCACTTGTAATTATTAAGTACAACAATTTGTTTTCATCCACTTGTATGTGTCCTAGATATCACAATAAACTCTTCATGTATATTTACTTAGTTTTTTTTTTTCTGGAAACTTTTGTAATGCATACTGCTATTTTATTTTTGGGAATTATTACTTAGTTACATGTATTTATTTACTTTATTTCTGTAACATCTTGTGAAGATCTCCCGGACAAGACAGGAAGGTACTTGGTTGTAATGGGTTACTCTTAGATTGCATGACAAACCCTTATACTTAACTTGCATGTAGAGCAGTTAACATTTTGACCGTACCCTAGGATTTGGTTACAAATATCGGGGTTTTGGGAATGAGCAATCAATGGTAGGGTTTTTGTACTATAGTGTGATGAATGTTGAATTTGGCATGAGGGTTAGGTTACAAAATGTAATATAGCTAACAAATGTGTTTCTGTGTTAGGGTTTGGGGTCATGGGGGCTACGGAATGTGCTTCTGTCTTAGTTTTTCTGGAAGCATATTTAATGCATACTGCTATTTTATTTTTGTTTTGGGAATTATTACTTAGTTACATGTATTTATTTACTCTATTTCTGTAACATCTTGTGAAGATCTCCCGGACAAGACAGGAAGACAATTGGATGTAGAGAAGTTAACATTTTGACGTACCTTAGCCTTAGGATTTCATTTCGGGATTTTGGGAACGAGCAAGCAATGGTAGGGTTTTGGTACGGTACTATAGGGTCATGAATGTTGAATTTGGCATGAGGGTTAGGTTACAAAATGTAATATAGCTAACAAATGTGGTTCCGTGTTTCGGTTTGGGGTCATGGGGGCTATTCCCAACCCTAAGACTGAAGCACATTCCATAGCCCCATAACCCAACCCCAAGACAGAAGCAAACACATTCCATAGCCCCCCCCCCCATGACCCCAACCCTAAGACAAAAGCATATTCCAGAGCCCCATAACCCAACCCCAAGACAGAAGCAAACACATTCCATAGCCCCCCCCATGACCCCAACCCTAAGACGGAAGCAAACACATTCCATAGCCCAATGTCTAAGACGAAAGCATATTCCATAGCCCCTTGACCCAACCCTAAGACTGAAGCAAACACATTCCATAGCCCCATGACCCCAACCCTAAGACAAAAGCATATTCCATAGCCCCATAACCCAACCCCAAGACAGAAGCAAACACAAGACAAAAGCATATTCCATAGCCCCATAACCCAACCCCAAGACAGAAGCAAAACACATTCCATGACCCCAACCCTAAGACGGAAGCATACATTCCATAGCCCCATGACCCAACCCCAAGACAGAAGCAAACACATTCCATAGCCCTCGTGACCCTAAACCCCCAAGTATAAGGGTTTGTCATGCAATCCAAGAGTAACCCATTACAACTAAATATCTTGTCTTCCTGTCTTGTCCGGGAGATCTTCACAAGATGTTACAGAAATAAAGTAAATAAATACATGTAACTAAGTAATAATTCCCAAAAATAAAATAGCAGTATGCATTAAGTACATATACATGAATAAGAGTTATTGTGATATCTAGGACACATATAAGTGGATTGAAACAAAATGTTACATTTAATAAATACAAGTGATTATAAACTTATTAAAAGGAAATACAATCTATGCAAAAATCACACATGAACAAGAGACAGTTTAATGTCATATCCAGGACAAACAATCACAGTCTACTCAAGGGCACAGTTTAGTAACATCATCAAGCCATAGTGTTGTCAAAGGTATAGGTGCAAGTCACAGTCTGTATAGTCAAAGGCACAAGTGACGGTATAGCCAAAAAAGTACAAGTCACAAGTCTAAGGCATGTAATAGTGTCATCAAAAGTACAAGGCACAGTGTAGTCAAAGGCCCAAGTCTTAGTGTAGTCAAAGGCACTTGTAACAGTGTAAGGCACAATTCATAGTGTGGTAAAAAGTACAAGTAACAGTGTAAGGCACAAGTAATAGTTTAGTCAAAAGTACAAGTCACAGTGTAGTCTGAGGCACAGTCCAAGGCTCAAGTCATAGTTGTCATCAAAAGTACAAGTCCTAGTGTAGTCAAAGGCACATGTCACAGTATAGTCAAAGGCACAAGTAACAGTGTATTAGGCACAAGTCACAATGTAGTCAAAGGCACTTGTGACAGTATAGTCAAAGGCACAAGTAACAGTGTAAGGCACAAGTCACAGTTTAGTTAAAGGCACGAGTCACAGTGTAAGGCACAAGTCACAATGTAGTCAAAGGCACAAGTAACAGTGTAAGGCAATATTAACAGTGTAAGGCACAAGTCACAGTGTAGTCAAAGGCCCAAGTCTTAGTGTAGTCAAAGGCACTTGTGACACTATAGTCAAAGGCACAAGTAACAGTGTAAGGAACAAGTCACAGTGTAGTCAAAGGCACAAGTAACAGTGAAAGGCACAATTCATAGTGTGGTAAAACGTACAAGTAACAGTGTAAGGCACAAGTCACAGTTTAGTTAAAGGCACAAGTAACAGTGTAAGGCACAATTCATAGTGTGGTAAAAAGCACAAGTAACAGTTTAGTCAAAAGTACAAGTCACAGTGTAGGCTAAGGCACAGTCCAAGGCTCAAGTCATAGTTGTCATCAAAAGTACAAGTCCTAGTGTAGTCAAAGGCACATGTCACAGTATAGTCAAAGGCACAAGTAACAGTGTATTAGGCACAAGTCACAATGTAGTCAAAGGCACTTGTGACAGTATAGTCAAAGGCACAAGTAACAGTGTAAGGCACAAGTCACAGTTTAGTTAAAGGCACGAGTCACAGTGTAAGGCACAAGTCACAATGTAGTCAAAGGCACAAGTAACAGTGTAAGGCAATATTAACAGTGTAAGGCACAAGTCACAGTGTAGTCAAAGGCCCAAGTCTTAGTGTAGTCAAAGGCACTTGTGACACTATAGTCAAAGGCACAAGTAACAGTGTAAGGAACAAGTCACAGTGTAGTCAAAGGCACAAGTAACAGTGTAAGGCACAATTCATAGTGTGGTAAAACGTACAAGTAACAGTGTAAGGCACAAGTCACAGTTTAGTTAAAGGCACAAGTAACAGTGTAAGGCACAATTCATAGTGTGGTAAAAAGCACAAGTAACAGTTTAGTCAAAAGTACAAGTCACAGTGTAGGCTAAGGCACAGTCCAAGGCTCAAGTCATAGTTGTCATCAAAAGTACAAGTCCTACTGTAGTCAAAGGCCCAAGTCTTAGTGTAGTCAAAGGCACTTGTCACAGTATAGTCAAAGGCACAAGTCACAATGTAGTCAAAGGCACTTGTGACACTATAGTCAAAGGCACAAGTAACAGTGTAAGGAACAAGTCAAAGTGTAGTCAAAGGCACAAGTCACAATGTAGTCAAAGGCACTTGTGATACTATAGTCAAAGGCACAAGTAACAGTGTAAGGAACAAGTCAAAGTGTAGTCAAAGGCACAAGTAACAGTGTAAGGCACAATTCATAGTATGGTAAAAAGTACAAGTAACAGTGTAAGGCACAATTAACAGTGTAAGACAAGTCACAGTGTAGTCAAAGGCACATGTCACAGTATAGTCAAAGGCACAAGTAACAGTGTATTAGGCACAAGTCACAATGTAGTCAAAGGCACTTGTGACAGTATAGTCAAAGGCACAAGTAACAGTGTAAGGCACAAGGCACAAGTCACAATGTAGTCAAAGGCACTTGTGACAGTATAGTCAAAGGCACAAGTAACAGTGTAAGGCACTAGGCACAAGTCACAGTGTAGTCAAAGGCACAAGTCCTAGTGTAGTCAAAGGTACAAGTAACAGTGTAAGGCACAAGTCACAGTGTAGTCAAAGGCACAAGTAACAGTGTAAGGCACAATTCATAGTGTGGTAAAAAGCACAAGTAACAGTTTAGTCAAAAGTACAAGTCACAGTGTAGTCTAAGGCACAGTCCAAGGCTCAAGTCATAGTTGTCATCAAAAGTACAAGTCCTAGTGTAGTCAAAGGCACAAGTAACAGTGTATTAGGCACAAGTCACAATGTAGTCAAAGGCACAAGTAACAGTATAAGGCACAAGTCACAGTTTAGTTAAAGGCACAAGTCACAGTGTAAGGCACAAGTCACAGTGTAGTCAAAGGCACAAGTCCTAGTGTAGTCAAAGGCACTTGTCACAGTATAGTCAAAGGCACAAGTAACAGTGTAAGGCACAATTAACAGTGTAAGACAAGTCACAGTATAGTCTAAGGCACAGTCCAAGGCTCAAGTCGTAGTCAAAGGCACATGTCACAGTATAGTCAAAGGCACAAGTAACAGTGTATTAGGCACAAGTCACAATGTAGTCAAAGCCACTTGTGACAGTATAGTCAAAGGCACAAGTAACAGTGTAAGGCACAATTAACAGTGTAAGGCACAAGTCACAAGTCAGTGTGGTCAAAGGCACAAGTCCTAGTGTAGTCAAAGGCAGAAGTCCTAGTGTAGTCAAAGGCACTTGGCACAGTATAGTCAAAGGCACAAGTAACAGTGTAAGGCACAAGTAACAGTGTAAGGCACAAGTCACAGTGTAGTCAAAGGCATGTCATAGTGTCGTCAAAAGTAAAAGTCACAGTGTAGTCAAAGCACAAGTCACAGAGCAGTCAGTTATTAAAAAAAATGGAACGTAAGCCAAAAAAAATCTAAATACATGAAGAGACAGTTTAATGTCATATCTAGGACAAACAATCACAGTGTAGTCAAAGGCACTAGTCCTGGAGTAGTCACAGGCACACGTCACAGTCCAAGGCACAAGTAGCAGTCTAAGGTACAAGTCACAGTATAGTCGAAGGGACGTCATAGTGTCGTCAAAATTACAAGGCATAGTGTAGTCAAAGGCACAGGTCATAGTGTAGTCAAAGGCCCAAGTCTTAGTGTAGTCAAAGGTACTTGTCACAGTATAGTCAAAGGCACAAGTCACAGTTTAGTTAAAGGCACAAGTCACAGTGTAAGGCACAATTAACAGTGTAAGGCACAAGTCACAGTGTAGTCAAAGGCACGTCATAGTGTCGTCAAAAGTAAAAGTCACAGTGTAGTCAAAGCACAAGTAACAGTGTAAGGCACAATTAACAGTGTAAGGCCCAAGTCCTAGTGTAGTGAAAGGCACTTGTCACAGTATAGTCAAAGGCACAAGTAACAGAGTAAGGCACAAGTCACAGTGTAGTCCAAGGCAGGCACAAGTCACAGTGTAGTCAAAGGCACAAGTAACAGTGTAAGGCACAATTAACAGTGTAAGGCACAAGTCACAGTGTAATCAAAGGCACGTCATAGTGTCGTCAAAAGTAAAAGTCAAAGGCACAAGTAACAGAGTAAGGCACAGGTCACAGTGTAAGGCACAAGTCACAGTATAGTCGAAGGCACAAGTCACAGTTTAGTCAAGGCACGTCACAGTATAGTCGAAGGCACAAGTCACAGTTTAGTCAAGGCACGTCATAGTGTCGTCAAAAGTAAAACTCACAAGTCACAGTGTAAGGCACAAGTCTTAGTGTAGTCAAAGGCACTTGTCACAGTATAGTCAAAGGCACAAGTAACAGAGTAAGGCACAAGTCACAGTATAGTCGAAGGCACAAGTCACAGTTTAGTCAAAGGCACAAGTCACAGTGTAATGCACAAGTCACATTGTAGTGAAAAGTCGGAAATGCAACATAAGCAAAAAATCTAAATACATGAACAAGAGACAGTTTAACGTCATATCTAGGACAAACAAACAAACATTAAGCATACATACCTTCAATGCAATATGCCTAATTACTTAGATAATTCTATTCTATGTATAACCTTCCCATGGTTAGTAAGTCACAGTTTAGTCAAAGGCACAACAAAGGCTAGTCAGTAACACTGTAGTCAAAGGTTAGTCAGCTACACTGTAGTCAAGGTCAGTACAGTATCTCAGTACAAGTACACAAGAATATTGAGGGAGGTGTCCTAAACGGTTACCATAGCAACGAAATAAAAGTCATGCTAAATAAATATATTTACCTTTTCAAAGTGTTCCCTCTTTTCTCTACTCCCAGGAAATTCACTCAGTACTTCACATCACAAGGTAAACAGATTAGTCAAGCTACTCCTCCTCGCTAGACGCTACAAACACCTTTAGCAGCTCCTCCAACATCAGCCGTCTTAATACACGAGTCTAAACCTTTTCTCTCTACTCCCAGGAAATTCACACAGTACTTCTACATCACAAGGTAAACAGATTAGTCAAGCTATTCCTCCTCGCTAGACGCTACAAACACCTTTAACAGCTCCTCCCACCTTCCTCTCTTCCATGTCCATGAAATGAAATGAAATTTAAATGGCGGATAAAAATTGGCGGTTTAGTCACATGATTTTGTAATCATCACGTGAGCTTGTTTACAATACAAGTGCACACTGCACAAGTGGGCAAGAAATAGAAAACTAACCAATCTCCTAGCATTGACTTCTAATCCCTTTTCATGTAAGTAATTTCTATCAAGGCTTAGATGTGACTGACCGCTCTAGAACAGACTATGAAGGATCGCTCAAGAAACGTTTAAAGAAAAGAACTGGCATAGAAAGGCAGTGGAATTGACTTGTACTAAGATATGAACATACATGAGGCAAGAGAGAACTGAAATGAAGAACATTTACTAACTGAAATGAATAAACCTCAAGATACTGCTGAGAGCATCTAGATATGCTGTTCTTCTCACTTATAATACAATCTATCTGCTACTCACAAAATTCACAACTATACATTTTAACAGTATTGTAATCCCTCGCAAAGTGAAGTAGGTTCTGGAACTATAATTCTGTTTCCTCAAGACCTCCATTGTTTATACTTAGTTGGTGACGGGACTGTCTTTGGATAGTTTGAGAAAGGTAATCAACTTTAATGTAGAAGCCATGAATTACAGTAGTAGAACGCAATGTACTATATAGTATTAATTGATGAAATACAATATAAGAACAATACATTTAGTTGTTGTGTATAAAAGAAGCTATAACTATCAGTTACTAATAGATTCTCTTGACTACTAGACATATTCCAGAACTTTATAGGAGGACTCTCATCAGATATTTTCAAGGTGGTGGTTGGAATGGAGTTTGACTGTCAATAAATGATACCACCATCTTCTATCTCCAATAGATTTCCAAATTCATCAGCAGATATAAAAAGTAATGATCATGAACGACCTAAGTACAAATACTCGTAACAATAACCAGTATATTAAGTTATATATTACATTGGCTAAAGAACCAAAGTGTTAAGCCATGTAATGGTATCCTACATATAAGCTATTAGTCAAAAGAATAGCTATTTCCAGCAACTTACTGAATGCAGAGTAAGATGGTTGCATGTGAGGTTTGTAAAATTGAGGAACAATTACCAAAGAAAAGAAGAAAATTAAAAAACAAGTACCAAGGCTATACTACATGGTCTGATTAGAATTTCCAGAGAATATTAAAATGCTCATGGTTCCTACAAACAACATTTCTACTCGAAAACACTGTAGAATCATAACAAGGACATCGCTATGTAACTCTAGGAACAGTTTTAGAAAAATGTTTTTTTCCAGTCAGAAAACAAGTACAAAAGCTATAGTACATGATTCGATTAGAATTTCAAGAGGACACTAAAATGCTCACAGTTGCTACAAACAACATTTTTGATCAAAAATACTGTAGAATCATAACAAGCACATCACTATGTAACTCTATATAGGAACAGTTTCAGGAAAATGGTTTTTTCCAGTCAGAAAACTAGTACCAAGGCTATAGTTCATGGTTCAAAGTCAATTTTAAAAGAATACTAAAACACTCATGGTTCCTACAAACATTTCTGATCAAAAACACTGCAGAATCATAACAAGGACATCACCATGTAACTCTAGGAACAGTTTCAGGGAAATGTTTTTTCCAGTCAAAAATTAAGTACTAAGGCTATAGTTCAAGGTTCGATTAAAATATGAAATATCAGTACCAAGGCTATTCTATATATAGTTCAGTGTAAAAATTCAGAATACCAAAATGCTCACAGTTCTAACAAATAATATTATTGACCCAAGTCACTTTGTAAACACAGTAAGGACATCATTATCTAACTTCAGAAACAGTTTCAGCCTTTTGTAATTGCATATCTAATTATAATTAGCAACAAAATTCATTAATTAATTATTACTGAACCGATATTAGCAATACACAGGATACAGTTGGAGAGTTGATATTCAATTTCAAATGATATAATGACATGTGATTTGTAAAATCACTTTCATGAACATCAATACTACAAATGAATAGATGGACATACACGCAACAAGAATTGTCCTCATATATGACAAAACAATACAATATGTACATACCATTAAAGATTTACTTTGACCATATGATATCCCCACATAAAACTCAACACAACAGTATGAATCTGTATATCATCATCAGAATACTTGATTTAGAGGGTCAGTAGTAACATGCAACAGCAAAGCAATAGAGTCTGCAACACGTGGAGTGCATAACTGGTGTCACCCACTGACATACATTATTAATGAGATTCATAGGTCAATATCTAAACCCACAAGTGTAGCATGTGAAGAATATTAAAATGCTCACGGTTCTAATACACAATATTATTGATCAAAACCACTTTGGAAACCTATTAAGGACATCATTATCTAACTCTAGGAACAGTTTCGGCTCAATCTGAAAGGATCGATTTTGCAATGAAAAATCAGTACAAAGGCTATAGTTCAGGGTAAAAATTCAAATTTTCATAGAATATTAAAATGCTCACGGTTCTAACACATAATAGTATTGATCAAAACCACTTTGGAAACATATTAAGGACATCATTATCTAACTCTAGGAACAGTTTCGGCTCAATCTGAAAGGATCGATTTTGCAATGAAAAATCAGTACAAAGGCTATAGTTCAGGGTAAAAATTCAAATTTTGATAGAATATTAAAATGCTCACAGTACTAACACATAATATTATTGATCAAAACCACTTTGGAAACCTATGAAGGACATCATTATCTAACTCTAGGAACAGTTCGGCTCAATCTAAAAGGATTGATTTTGCAATGAAAAATCAGTACAAAGGCTATAGTTCAGGGTAAAAATTCCAACTTTGATAGAATATTAAAATGCTCACGGTTCTCACCCACAATATTATTGATCAAAACCTCTTTGGAAACCTATTAAGGACATCATTATCTAACTCTAGGAACAGTTTCGGCTCAATCTGAAAGGATCGATTTTGCAATGAAAAATCAGTACAAAGGCTATAGTTCAGGGTAAAAATTCAAATTTTGATAGAATATTAAAATGCTCACAGTACTAACACATAATATTATTGATCAAAACCACTTTGGAAACCTATGAAGGACATCATTATCTAACTCTAGGAACAGTTCGGCTCAATCTAAAAGGATTGATTTTGCAATGAAAAATCAGTACAAAGGCTATAGTTCAGGGTAAAAATTCCAACTTTGATAGAATATTAAAATGCTCACGGTTCTCACCCACAATATTATTGATCAAAACCTCTTTGGAAACCTATTAAGGACATCATTATCTAACTCTAGGAACAGTTTCGACTCAATCTGAAAGGATCGATTTTGCAATGAAAAATCAGTACAAAGGCTATAGTTCAGGGCAAAAATTCAAATTTTGATAGAATATTAAAATACTCACGGTTCTAACACATAATATTATTGATCAAAACCACTTTGGAAACATATTAAGGACATCATTATCTAACTCTAGGAACAGTTTTGGCTCAATCTGAAAGGATTGATTTTGCAATGAAAAATCAGTACAAAGGCTATAGTTCAGGGTAAAAATTCAAATTTTGATAGAATATGAAAATGCTCACAGTTCTCACCCACAATGATCAAAACCTCTTTGGAAACATATTAAGGATATCATTAATTCATTATCTAACTCGAGGAACTTTTTCGGCTCAATCTAAAATGATGGTACATGGTTCAAAGTGAATTTCAAGAGAGTACTAAAATGCTGATGGTTCCTACAAACAACATTTTTAATCCAAAATACTTTAGAATCATAACAAGTACTCGGTCTAGATTAGTACACCAATTCAGCATTTCTTTGCCATGATGTATCAATGAAGAATAACATAAAACTCACCTAAAATACAGTTGCTAATTTATATCATTAAATTACTGTCCTACAATCTGCCATCACAACATCTCATTGTGTCTGAAATTCATTATCAATATTTACTTCAGTTAAATCCATATTTCCATATCTCCCATCCACTATATCAGTTAAAATTGGGCTAAACATGGCCACATCAGGGTCAACAATCACAGGTTTCTTGGACTCTAACACTTTAGTTTGAAAATCTTCTTCATTTTTGATATCAAATACTTCATTCAAATACTGAGAAATTGAAATGGATCTCCATTGAACAAGTTTCTGTTTAGCGTTTTCCTACAAAATCTCCAAATCAGTGCCATATTTGCTGCTTAAAAATTATTAATCTCAATACAAAAATTTGTTACATTGTCCTAAAAATTATTGTTATAAGAATTTCCAAACACAAAGCATAAAAATGAATTAAACTACAGTACAGTTGTATTAAGAAAATACATTTCTAAATTACTGTCCATCAACAGCTCATGGTGTCTGAAATTCAATAGAAGAATATAAGATAAATATTTAGAAATATATATACTTCAAAGAGATTTAACTCTACAGTAACACATTATTATTATTATACATTGTAGATTAAGAATTTACTCACCTGTTGAAAATAGTAACCATTTGTACTTTTTGCTTTAAGTAGCTCAGCATATAAAAAGATAATATATATTATAATAATTATTCAATATTGGTATTTACTGTAGATTAAGTTACAGGTATATTGGGTTAAATCTACTCTGAAAATACATTCCTAAATTACTGTCCTATAATCTGCCGTTAACAGCTCATGGTGTCTGAAATTCAATACAAAGAATAAGATAGTATTTAGAAATGTATATATTCCAAAGAGATTTAACTCTACAGTAATACATTATTATACATTGTAGATTAAGAATTTACTCACCTTTTGAAATTATTAACCATTTGTAGTCTTTTCTTTTGGTAGCTCAGCATATGAAAAAAGATAATATATATTATAATAATTATTCAATATTGGTATTTACTGTAGATTAAGTTACAGGTATATTGGGTTAAATCTACTCTGAAAATACATTCCTAAATTACTGTCCTATAATCTGCCGTTAACAGCTCATGGTGTCTGAAATTCAATACAAAGAATAAGATAGTATTTAGAAATGTATATATTCCAAAGAGATTTAACTCTACAGTAATACATTATTATACATTGTAGATTAAGAATTTACTCACCTGTTGAAAGTGGTTATCTTTTCGCTTTCAGTAGCTCAGCATATGAAAAAAGATAATATATATTATAATAATTATTCAATATTGGTATTTACTGTAGATTAGGTTACAGGTATATTGGGTTAAATCTACTCTGAAAATACATTCCTAAATTACTGTCCTATAATCTGCCGTTAACAGCTCATGGTGTCTGAAATTCAATACAAAGAATAAGATAGTATTTAGAAATGTATATATTCCAAAGAGATTTAACTCTACAGTAATACATTATTATACATTGTAGATTAAGAATTTACTCACCTGTTGAAAGTGGTTATCTTTTCGCTTTCAGTAGCTCAGCATATGAAAAAAGATAATATATATTATAATAATTATTCAATATTGGTATTTACTGTAGATTAGGTTACAGGTATATTGGGTTAAATCTACTCTGAAAATACATTCCTAAATTACTGTCCTATAATCTGCCGTTAACAGCTCATGGTGTCTGAAATTCAATACAAAGAATAAGATAGTATTTAGAAATGTATATATTCCAAAGAGATTTAACTCTACAGTAATACATTATTATACATTGTAGATTAAGAATTTACTCACCTGTTGAAAGTGGTTATCTTTTCGCTTTCAGTAGCTCAGCATATGAAAAAAGATAATATATATTATAATAATTATTCAATATTGGTATTTACTGTAGATTAGGTTACAGGTATATTGGGTTAAATCTACTCTGAAAATACATTCCTAAATTACTGTCCTGTAATCTGCTGTTAACAGCTCATGGTGTCTGAAATTCAATACAAAGAATAAGATAGTATTTAGAAATGTATATATTCCAAAGAGATTTAACTCTACAGTAATACATTATTATACATTGTAGATTAAGAATATACTCACCAGTTCAGTATTTCTTGTTAACTCCTAAGAAAAATAAAAAACATATTATTTAAATATCAGTAATTAAAAAACACAAAGCATTAAAAATATATCACTAAATTACTGTTCTATAATCTGCCATCAACAGCTAATAAATACTGAAACTCAATACAAACTACTTTACACAATAACAGTACTAGTAACTATAACAAGGTCTAGCAATACTAGATTAGTACAGCAATTCAACATTTCTTTGTCACGCTGTATGAATGATAACATAAAACTCACCTAAACACTTTCTTTCAAGGTACTGGCAATCTTTGATCCTCTTCTCCATGTTTTGTTGCTCTAAAGAAACATGAAAATAAATATCATAAATAATTGGATATGTTCTATGACAATAAGAAGCAATCATCAGTTCCAGCAATCTGTAGACCTGGCATTTAAAAGCTATAGAATTGCTCACAATAGTCACAAGTATTTTTTCAATTTCCACTTACCTCATCTCCATCTTGTCTTCATTCTTCTGTTGTTGCTTGAGAAATTTAAATTCTAGACCTACGCATGCGCACAAAATATTATATTAATGAGATTCATAGTTCAAATTCTAAACCCACAAGTTTAGGATGTGAAAAAGATCTAGTAATATAAAATGACATGCAACCTGGCCTGGTCACCTGGGCTAATTGCAATCTAGTAACATCATTACTGACTCATGAGTTGTGGTATGCGGTCTTAACTTGTACTTGCAATAATAATTATGATTTAAATCAAAATGAATAATTATTTATTATTATGAATAATTATTTATTATATATAATTATATTTATACAATACACAAAATATTAGTCCTCATTATCCTCATCATCTTCGTCATCCATTTCTTCATCATCTACTTTAGGTAATTCATCTCTCCAAGATTCAAAATTCATTTGTAAGTTCGTTAGTATAATACTGAAAATGTTTTTAGTTGGAGGTAGAGCTTCATCTGGTATACTATCATCATCTTGTAAAGCATCATCTGGTCCCATTTCCTCATCAGATATTCCTTCATTATACTCTTTGGACTTATTAACATCAGTTTCTAAAATACCAGGTATTATTCCAGCTTCACCACAAGCATGGAACAATGGACTGACAAGATTTTGTATAAATGATACTTGAATGGCTGGTAACTTCTCCTTTTCTTGTCTGTTCATGAAGATTGTTTGAGGTAAGTTAAGTCTCATTTCATCTTCATGCTACAAATATATATTATTAACAATATAATATATATATTATATTTCAAATTTCCTAACCTGCTGATAAAATTCTTCAGTAATACGCACAGTCCATGAACGATGTAAATCATAACTTTTTGTAGGCGTGCTAATGTCAGCCATTTTAATAATCATCTTCATGACTTGTAGTCGATCAACATCACTTGCCCAGTCAATACCTCCACCATCAATGGGATCACACTATAATGACATTAATGGTCAATTATTGTCAAAATAATTATCATATTAATATACCTTTTCTTTAAAATCCCTGACGATACTGAAGTGTTGTTTTAAATCAGTTGCCAAAATACATTCAATAATTAAAAATCTGAACCTCTTCATTTCAGATGAATCTAAGCTATGAAGAAAGTTAGTATCTGAAGATGATGTTAAGAGATCCCAGCTCGCTGCAGCATGATGGTTTTCCAATACTGAACGATCATTGTAAAGTACAGCCTATTGAAAAGATATAGTTTATAAGTTATAATAAAAAACATACAAACTTACCAGTGGATGTTTTGTTGCTACAAGGAAAGCATTGGTTCTTCCTGGGTGATCAAAATCATGCATAGCAGCAGCTAAATAACACGCAAAAACTTCTAAAATAGAAAATGCTGAAGCAATATTCCCTCCAGATGGTTTCAGACGATTATGTCCTTTCCAAACCCTGTCTGTGTCATGAGTATCAGACAGTTCATAAGAGAACTCAGGAATGTTCTCAAACAAGAGATATGACGTTGCATGAAGTACATCAGCTGCATGAGTTTTATTATGATCTATATTAATATAACAATATATTCATTTAAAAATTATTGTTTGAATGCACAATACTTACATGCATTAGAACCATAATTAGCTTCAAGTATTCTGAAGAAGTTAAGAAACTCTCTTACAGGTAAGTCAAATGTCTCCATTAAACCAGCTTCTTTGAACAAACAGAATGCCATCTGAAATTACAGTATATATCATTACTATACTATACTATATTAATAACTATTAATAACTAAACCTGGCTGAGAATTTCTCCACCAACTCGATCTTCTAAAGCAAAAATAGGGAAGTCCCACTCAGCAACGTGATCAAATAATTCAATCTCATTATTCTGGTATTCCTCAAGTGAAAAGAGTGGATTGGGTATAACATATTGTTTAATCCTTGATGATTTAGTGATAGTCTTTTCTTGTGGTGTTTGAACATCAGTCTCTGTCTCAGATGTCATTTGTTCTGATTTACGTGCCTCTTCTCCATTTTCAGATATTACATCTAAACTATCGAGTCTCTTTGGAGCTGTTGTTTTATGATCTTCTTCCTCTTCACTTAACGGAACAGAACTACCACTAACAGGATGAGAGCTTGTCATTAAATCAGATGTACCATCTACATCACTACAATCTGATGTTTGAGATGATAAAGAAGGCATAGATATCTTGTGTTGATGTATTGATAGGGAAGATGGGTTTGACCCAGATCGTCCTCTTCTTTGTAAAAGATGGATTGAATTCCTTCCTTTTGCCACTGAGATTCTAGTACGAATATCTCTAGGTGCTAAAGATCGTTTTCTTTCTTGTGGATCCTTTTCAACATTTGGTAAACCAGTAGCTGTTGTAGTAGTTGTAAATTGACTACTGGATATACGAGGACCACGTTTTAGAGTCTATCAAATAAATATAAAGATAATGATATTCATAACGTAACAATGTAATCAACCTACAACAGATTTACGATATCGTGGTGCTGTTCCAGATAAACTTGTCACATCACTTTCTCCAGAACTCAATCTAGATCTCGGAGTGTATTGAACATTACTTGTTACTCTAGTAGACAATAGTTGTTGAATATTTTTAAGAGATTCTCTGCCTTTTTGAGACATCTTGTATTCTTGAAATAACAAATCACCAATCAAACCATGAGCTTCAGTGAGTGTATCAATATCCAAGCAAGACTAAAATAAATACATGTAAATGAAATACAATATTCATAAATAAGTTAATTATTATGATTGTAAAGTGTGAAGCTGGCAGTCGCTGGGAATCAAACCCAGTTTAGCTGCCACTGGTGGGCTATGACAACCAGCAACCAACAGTCTTCACAATCTATATATCCATACCTGGGTACTTATACTGGATTGAGATGTTAATGAGTTTCTGGGTCTAATGCTGGACATATTACTCATACTGGACACATTGGAAAATCTCCTCCCTGAATATGAAGCTGGGACAAGATCTTTTTTACTGTGTATACTTGTACGTATCATTCGTCTCAAAGCCACTAATGATATAGTTGGATTGTGTTTTAACAAAAGCAGTGACACGGACATTGCTAATAGACAACTTGTATATACAATCTGACTATGTATAAACGATGGTATGATACCGGAGAACACACACCATGTACTATAATGCAATACGACTGTAATACATACAAACACACATGTTTCGTGAGAGAACATGGCCGACGTTCCTTTCTGATGGACAGCACTAGCGAATAACGAGAAAAGTGACATTGTAAAAATAGAATAGTATGATATATCTATTGGAAGGTTTTCAAAAGGACCCAAGTCGATAACTCGATTTACTCCAGTGGAAACCAGATCACTAACACAACATATCACAAATGTAGTAAAGACACAGTGTATAGTAATTCCAATACGCTCATGAACCCAAGATACCCACCACAAATATGTACCACATCCAATAACGAAAGAGACAAAGAATAACATCACAAAACCAAATAAATGAGATATTTGTAGCACTAACCCGTCACCAATTATAACTACAAATAGAGCCAAAATCATCATAAATCCAATACCAATCTTCACCAATGAAGTGACTATAGGTGAATACACACTATCTAACACATTCCCTTTGTTTTTGTCTGGAATAGTCAGAGATGATGAAGACATAGCAGAAGTACTTCTATCTACTGTTTCTACACGGAGTGATGGTACTTCCAATGATCTTTCGACAGGTATAGAACTATTCAAAAAGCTGTATAAATTTGGACCATGTCCATAAGGAGCTTCTCTTTCTTGTGTCGACATTGCCAACACCCCCATACATGGACACTTTATCTATCACGTGAATACAGCCTAGAGGTGGGCCATAAGTTAAGAGGTGTGGTTGCCTTCTTGTGCATGTGCAGCAACAGTACATAATAATGAAGTTCGTTTTGATTGCAATCATTGTTGGATGTGTATTTGATGGACTGTAAGTATATCTAAATTACGAAATATAGATCTCTAATTCATATTTATAATTATTCAGAATCAAGACAAATGTATTTAGTCCAGTGTACAATCACATACCTGGTCCATGTACAGTATACAATAGTAAGCAGAGATATGAATACTTTATATGTACATTATTGATATATGATTGCATTATATGCAAGGTCAGTCTTAGGGTGGGGCAACATGAGCAATAGTCCAGAACCCCATACGGAATTGGAGGGGCAACATGAGCAATAGTCCAGAACCCCATATGGAATTGGTGGGGCAACATGAGCAATAGTCCAGAACCCCATATGGAATTGGTGGGGCAATGTGAGCAATAGTCCAGAACCCCATATGGAATTGGTATAGTATTTGCAGTCCAGAACCCCATATGGAATTGGTATAGTATTTGCAGTGCAGTTTGTCAAAGTTGTCTGCAAATCTACGACTGATGAATATTATTTGCAATTAACTATGATAACAGCTTAATTAAAAATGTAAAATAATTGATCACACCCAATTCATAAGGTTTGCCCAGAGCATCAAGTAGTAAGGCCAGGCCAGTATATATATATATATATATATATTGATAGAACAGGTTTATATCATTACACCAATTTGTTTCTATTCTTGTTTATAATTATAATAATATTTAGTGAAAGGTGCTGAAGATATCATCCTTCTACCTAATAATCAGGCTATTATTAGCAGTGTAAGTAGATTATAAAGTGTTTATTATTATTATTATTGTTTAAATCACAGGGTTTGGTGTTTTGGAATATGGAAGAGAAATATGATAGTCCAAACGGAAGTATTTACATGTTAGATATGAATAATGTATTAAATGGTCCTGTCAAACTACTAATGGATGATGAGTATATTAAACTGAATCCTGATTTTAATCCACATGGTATTAGTTATTGGGAGAATGATAAAGGAGTGATATTTTTATATGTTATATGTCATTGGAGGAAGAGTGATTCCATAGAAGTGTTTCAATATAATCCAGACACACTCTCTTTGAAATACTCTCATAGAATAGAACATGAACAATTGCAATTCTTAAACAACATCATTATTATTAATGAAGATGAATTTTTCGCCACAAACTGGAAATATTTTGAAAATAGTATTCTACATACTATTGAACAGTTCCTTCGTTTACCTATAACTAAAACACTACATTATAGTAAAGAAAAGGTAACTGTTGCTGCCAGTGGACTAGCTGGTGCTAATGGAATTAATATATCAAAAAATAAAAAGTTATTTCATTATTTTATTGTTATATTTAATTATTATTTTTATTATAGGTACATATATGTGGCTAATAGTTTAAAGAGTGAATTAATTGTATATAAACAAAATGAAGACAATTCATTAACAATAGTACAGGTAATAATTCATTATTATTAGTAATTTTTATAATTATAATTATTAGTCCATTACATTATATTATCCAATTGATAATATAAGTGTTGATAAAGAAACTGGTGATCTCTGGGTTGCTTTGTTCATTAAACCACTTGAAGTTCTGAGTAATATGAAAGATCCTAAACAGTTTGTAATCTTTCTTATAACTTACCATGTAATATTATGTAATTATTATTTATAGCGTAAATGTTTCAAGTCTAATTGTTCACATAACAGTTGATGAAGAATCAGAAAACCCATTTGAAAACTCAAAAATAGAGCAAGTATTTCAGTCTGATGGATTGGACTATAGTGTTGGAACTATTAGTACAGCTCTGTATCATAACAATATATTATTATTAGGATCTGTCTCCAATGATCTAGTAGTGTGTCAAGTTAATCATCTTTTGTACTGACACTATTCTTAATGCAGGTGTTATGTTGTGGTTCATTACAATATTATACAAACACACCCTACACTTAATTACAAGGAGCTCCACTCAACATGCACTGCACACCCAATTAATGGCTTCTTCAGGTGGTAAAATAAAATGGTTAAGTGATTTAGACAAGTTTGTTCTAGTTTCAAATTTTGAAAAGAGAGGCTGGATAAAAGGATCCTCAGAAGGTAATATAATTATGTATGTATCAATAGTTTCCATCTTACCTATACATTTATAGAAGGGGATTGGAATTTCTACTGGTATGTTAGTTATGTGTATGTATGGAAAATCATATTAATATTATAATATATATATATAGGTGTTCAGTATATACAGCCAGATCATTATTCAGTATTGAGAATGGTGTAAGACTGGCTGATGATCAGTGAGTTACAGCATATTATATACAACATAATTATAATAAGTAGAATGATAAATCATTATCCAACACATTATGAGTTAACAAGAAAAGATTGTATGGTTAAAAATATTAAGAGATATCGTAAAGATCTAGAGAAAGATGGCAGTCCTTTTGCTGAGAGAGACGAACATGGAAAATACATTCATTTAGGTGATATTTATAATTATGATCATCAGTAACATACATGTTACCAGCTGATTATAATATTATGATTATTATCATCATTATAGATTTTATTCCAGTGACATACATGTTACCAGCTGATTATAATATATTTGTGGAAGAATTTCGTCATCATCCAAATTCAACGTGGATTATGAAACCAGCTGGCAAAGGTCAGCTCAATATATCATTATTTATGTATCATTATAATTTATTAGCTCAAGGAGTTGGTATTTTCTTAATTAATAAACTCTCACAGATTAAAAAATGGTCCAGAGATGGCAGTAAACCACTGAGGTAACTATGCAAATGTTTAATAACAATTAATAACTACATTAATATAGCATACCGCACACTAGAGATATATATGTTATATCAAGATATATTGATAATCCATTACTAATTGGAGGGAAAAAGTTTGACTTGAGATTTTATGTGTTAGTGACATCATATCGGCCAATAAAAGCATATATGTAAGTATTATAATTATTATTAACTATATATAATATTATATATTTCATTAGGTATCAATTAGGATTCTGTAGATTCTGTACTGTGAAATATAATTCCAGTATTAGTGAATTAGATAACATGTTTGTACATCTAACTAATGTGTCTATACAGAAACATGGGGTACATTCTGTGAAATCATGTGACATCACATGATCATCATATGTCATACAGGATGAATATAATGATACTCATGGTGGTAAATGGCCAATATCTAATTTGAAACTGTATTTAGAAAGTACTCGTGGAAAAGAGGTAGAATCATACAAAATTCTTGTTATTAATTTTAATAACTAATTATCAGGTAACAGACAAACTATTTGATGATATTCATTGGATGATAGTACATACATTGAAGGCAGTTCAGGTATAGTAATAATAACAATTATTATTATTATTATTATTATTAATAGACTGTTATGTCCAGTGATAGACATTGTTTTGAGATATATGGGTATGAATAATAATTATTATAACTTATAATATTATATATATTAATAGTTATGATATAATTATTGATGCTAATCTCAAACCATGGCTTATAGAGGTACAAGGATACGTATATACATATAATATAGCTACAGTACACAAAATGACAGGTGAATGCTTCTCCTTCTGTTGCCTACACAACACCTAATGATCGTGTGATGAAATCATGTTTAATTCATGATACACTTAACATAATATTACCACCAAATGGAATACCAGAGTAAGTATATATTATAGTCATTAATACATTGTGTAATAATACTAATCCTCATGTAGTGTTAAATGGAATAAAATGCCCTCTTCAGATTGTCTTGGAAAATATGATGTGCTGTAAGTATAACAATATTACACAACTAGTAGTAATAATAATGATCAGATATGATGAAGAACTTGCTTTAGCTGATGCAAGAGAAAAAGAAGTTGAAAGAACTACAGATCCAAGAAAATATCGTATCAAAAAAACACCAACTTGGAAATAGCTTAACGTATTGTTTTCTGTTGCTTAGAACTCCATTGTTTGAAAAAACAAATCTTCATGAAAATATAATGAAATGTGTGTGTGATTAATGACTACTAATAATAATAATAACAACACAAGATAACATAATTATTATATTTAATACACAATATATAAAATTCACTTGTTTTGTTTCTTTTGTTTCTTTTGTTCTTTCGCTTTCTCTTTCTGATGGATGTCTCTATCACGCTCTTCTTTAATACTCATTAAAGTTTTCATCTCTTCAAAGTTTAGTTGTATATATTGAGAACTACCATCATCACTTTGCTGAGATATTCCAGATGATGTTGATAATACACGGTCTCTTTTGGGGATAACAATAGAATCACCTAGAAAATTCATTTCCACTCCTCCATTAATATCCAATTCAGCATATGTAGACATTGAAGAATTGGGGATCGATGAGTTAGGGATATCTAACTCGGCATATGTGGCATCACCAGTACCTCCTTTAATAAGAGGTAATGTAGACGAGTTACCATGGGTTGAGGACTCACAATGGGTAAATGTATGGCTTCTTTGATGAAGGTATCCATCACTAAGACGAGAAGTGTTCTGTCCAACAATCAAATTAGAATAGTTTGGTTGCTGAATTGTAGACTCTGGTATGACATCATGTTGAGATGTACCAGAACCGGGAGGTGTAACTCCAACACTATGAGCAACATTAGGACCAGGCTCAATATTCTGGTAATTATTACCTGTATCAACAGGAGGGATGATTTCAGGGGGCATATCCTGACCAGGTGTAAAATTAAAATAGTTGTGTTCTTGTCTATCAGTTGGTGTGGTAACAGGAGTGGAACTGACCAATCCCTGTCCTGGAATATAGTTCTGATAAGTAGGTTGATCAGGAGTTGTTAACCCTGTAGATTCAATAGTAGGTGTGTTACCATCTCCAGGGATATTAATATTCTGATAATCGGGTTGTGTTGGTGTTAATCTTCCTGCATCTCCACTACCAATCATTAAGTTTGTGTAATTAGGCAAATTTTCTGTCGATGGATTCTCTTTTAAACACATAGGACTCAACATTGGTGATAACCCATTACCTGAAACTGAAAGATTCCGACCTCCATTTACAACTGGCTCACTCACTCTTCGTTTAGATATACTTGCTTCTTCATCTAATTTATCGAATTTTAATGGGGTATGTTCCATTGTTGAACTGTTGGTACTACTGCATGATGGTGATCTACTATTTCTGCGTTTTTTTCTTCTGTTTGACATTGGCATTGAAGGTGTGGTATTACGACGATTCCCAATAAAATCTGATTGAGGTAGTTTTTGTCTTGAAAACTCAGTTGTTTTTTTCATGTCAATTTCTGCATATTCAGTTGTTGATGGAGGTGGAAGAGGTCTGTCAGATGAAGTATCAAAGACTAAAGGAGTATAATTAGGTTTGCTTCCATTGTTAGCAGAAGGTGGAGGAGACGGTAAAGAAGGAGGAGTTGTAACAGGTGGCTTGGGTTGTTGTGGAAAGGGAATAACTCTTCCATTTACACCATCCTCATTGCTTTCATGTTGAGTTATTTCCACTGGAGGATGTAGATTACCTAATGTAATATTTCGTGCTACGAGATTAAACAATTCATTTGCATGATCGCAAGTAAAGGCATATAATCCTTCACCAGAGCTACACTTTCTCCCAGCTTCAAAGGAAAATACGTTAGATTCACATCCATATCTTCGTAAATATTTTAATGGCCATTCCCAACGATCATGTGTTTTACTATCAATATATATCAAATCTGTTTCATTAACAGTCATATGTCCTTTATGAACTAACTGATGTTCATCATTGATATTTTTAACTTTGAATGATCTATACTGACTCTGTTTACTGGCACACCCACCCATTTTTATTATCTAATTAAAAAAAAACAGTGCAAGCATCACATTCAATGGTTATTTAATATCAAAACAAACAACTACATAACTACATAATCACTATATGTTACTATATGTTACTATATGTTACTATATGTTACTACATGTTACTATATGTTACTATATGTTACTATATGTTACTATGTTACTATATGTTACTATATGTTACTATATGTTACTATGTTACTATATGTTACTATACGTTACTATATGTTACTATACGTTACTATATGTTACTATATGTTACTATATGTTACTATACGTTACTATATGTTACTATACGTTACTATATGTTACTATATGTTACTATATGTTACTATACGTTACTATATGTTACTATATGTTACTATACGTTACTATATGTTACTATATGTTACTATATGTTACTATATGTTACTATATGTTACTATATGTTACTATATGTTACTATATGTTACTATGTTACTATATGTTACTATACGTTACTATATGTTACTATATGTTACTATATGTTACTATACGTTACTATACGTTACTATATGTTACTATATGTTACTATATGTTACTATATGTTACTATACGTTACTATACGTTACTATACGTTACTATACGTTACTATATGTTACTATATGTTACTATATGTTACTATATGTTACTATATGTTACTATATGTTACTATACGTTACTATACGTTACTATAATTATGTTACTATATGTTACTATATGTTACTATATGTTACTATATGTTACTATATGTTACTATATGTTACTATACGTTACTATATGTTACTATATGTTACTATATGTTACTATACGTTACTATATGTTACTATACGTTACTATATGTTACTATACGTTACTATATGTTACTATACGTTACTATATGTTACTATACGTTACTATATGTTACTATATGTTACTATACGTTACTATATGTTACTATATGTTACTATATGTTACTATATGTTACTATACGTTACTATATGTTACTATATGTTACTATATGTTACTATATGTTACTATACGTTACTATATGTTACTATATGTTACTATATGTTACTATATGTTACTATACGTTACTATACGTTACTATATGTTACTATATGTTACTATATGTTACTATAATGTGTATATCATAATCTACTATTACATCATCTATTATAGTTTTGTATAGTATTATATAGTAACTATCATTACACTATTATGTATTATAGTATTGTGTATAGTATTATATAGTAACTATCATTACACTATTATGTATTATAGTATTGTGTATAGTATTATATAGTAACTATCATTACACTATTATGTATTATAGTATTGTGTATAGTATTATATAGTAACTATCATTACACTATTATGTATTATAGTATTGTGTATAGTATTATATAGTAACTATCATTACACTATTATGTATTATAGTATTGTGTATAGTATTATATAGTAACTATCATTACACTATTATGTATTATAGTATTGTGTATAGTATTATATAGTAACTATCATTACACTATAGTATTGTGTATAGTATCATTACACTAATATGTATTATAGTTATTACACTAATATGTATTATAGTATTGTATTATTACACTAATATGTATCATAATTATTATAGTATAGTATTGTATGGTATTTGTTATTGTACTATTATCTATTGTGTATTCATGTACTAATCATACATTATTATTATTATTATTATTATTATTTATTGCTATTAACATCACATCTAATTACTAAAGCATTAACATTTTAATTTTAACAAGCCAGAAATACACGTTCCATAAATCAACTTTTGAACCTAGATATCATTCAATCAACAAATATCATAAATTCTTTGAACAGGTAAACACTTAACATAATACATAATAAGGTGGAGTTAACATGAGCAATACCTAAATTAGACCCACCTAATCTGTACTAGCTGTGTAAATCTAATCATCATGTACACATACTATATCCCATATAAGTGGGTTGGGTCAAAAGTTGTAGTTTCTAATTAAATAACTAGGTCTTCATAATAATTGTATTCTTCATAATAATATTATATATATATGTATATGTATACATACATATAATTATAATTATATATATATATATATATATACATATAATTATATATACATATATAATTATATATTAACATGAGCTATTACATTCAGTTAATTCTTATAACATATTAAAATTAATCTGTGGAATAGATTATATATATATATAATTTATAATTACATGAAACTGTAATTACTACTTCATCATTATGTGAAGTGTAAACTTATATATATATATATATATATATAATTACTATTGTTCATATATACACTATAATAAATATATATATATATATATATATATATATATAATTATAATAATTATGTTTATTAGTAACACTCTTACTCACCTCTCAAATGTATCAGGTTGTAATGTAGTTACAACTTACAACTGGTAACTATCTATTGGGTAACAGACAAGAAAGGTGGCGTATTGATTCACTGTTAGTAGGTAGGAAGGTAGGTACTTCCTTTATTAGTAAATGACTCCCACACGTTTTGTGCACTAGTTATTAAATAGTTATTAACAGTTATTAATTCAATTATAATGGTGTCCCCTTCAAGTACAGAAGTAGATGGTATTGTATCATGTATCAGATTTGGACCCTCTTATCATTGTACAAGTTTATTAGCAATAGGAACAGCAAACAGACTATCTGTAAAACAGTGTACTCTAAATGTAAATCATTATTATAATAATTATATATAATTATTATAATTATATACTGTGTCATCTTGCAGGAAAGTGATCTTCAAGGCGTCCAAAATCTGGCTGAGGCATTGCAATATGATACATTACTAGATGTACCTATAACGACTGGTCTTAAGAAGATACGCACATTGAACTGGTCACCAACATCAGCACTCGGTGACAACCAGTCGTACATCAGGTATATCAATTATTATTATAAGTGAATTAATTATAATAATGATTATTATTAGGATTGCTCTCATTGGTAATAATCATAAACTACATTTAGTCACTTGTGATGGAAACAATATTAATGTTAATGTAAGTATGACATCATAATGTGTCATTATTAGTATATTACTATATTATATATCAGGATCTCAATATTGTGCATACACATTATGTTAATGATATAATGTTTCATCCATTAAATGAAACCATATTAGCTACTGTTGGAGGTATTTTCTAATTAATATTATCATCATCATGCATATAAGTTTATTTCAGATGATAATACATGTAAAATATGGGATATTGAAACCAGCATGATGACCTCATCTTTTCAATTATCATCGGAGGGTGTGTCTGTGTGCTTCAATCCTAATGAGCCTCATCAAGTAAACAGTAATAACAATTAATTGTCATTCTATTATTATTCATTATGTAGATTATGGTAGCAGAAAAAATCGGAAAAGTTCGTTTTTATAATTTAGATACTAAAATACCTGTTAGAAGTCTGGAATGCCCTAATCTTCCTCTTCTGCAATCTGATTGGTCGATTAGTAATAGTTTAAGAGTAGGTGGAGTTACAGCTGGTAATTGGTATGTATGGGATGTAAGTGGATCAAGTCAACCTTGTTCAATGGGACAAGCTGGACCAGGAATAACAAATAGTTTTAAATGGTGTTGTACAAGTGATAATGTATTTAGTACTACATCTACTAATGGACACTTTAAAATACATCACTGTGGACATCAAAAGGTATGCTACAATCAATAATCTCTGTACATTCACTTGACCCTATACCTAGGTACCAGTGTCATGTGATATAGGCGTAGCAAATAGTACTAGCTGGCACCCCAAACTACCTATTGTTGCCGTGGCAACCAGTAAAAGAATTTTATTTTGGGGAGTAGAAACCTAATGAATAAGGACATTACTATTATCCTCTAAATACAGATGTATGTACACCATAAAATATCATTTTCTTTCCTCTTGAGTATGTGTTTTGTATAACAGGACTTCCATATCGTGTATTATACCTATGAATATAGTTATCATAATTATAGTTAATTAACATTTAATATAACTTACTAACCTAAAATGAGAATTTGATTTAAAAGTCAACCGATCTTCATGATTCAGTTTATCAAGATACTTGTTCTCACATGTTATTGTTGGTAATGATATATGATTACGATGATGTGTGCCGGATTTAATTAACTGATACTTGGAGTTCCCTCTGACACAAGGAAGAGATGTTTGAGTAGAATTCTCCTCCATATCAGGTGTTTGGGTACTCACTGTACGTGTATCATTTGATGTCACTATTACATAATCACAGACTAGAATATCAGAATTACACGTTTTCTTTGCAACAGAATCAACTTTTATATAGGAAGTACAGACATCAGTTTGTGTGCCTTTCTCAACACTGTTATTGTTCATTGTTATACAATCATTACATGTTGATAGACTATGATATTGCTTATATGTTGTTGTACAATAGAACGTATTGTATAATGAATGAAGAGCTGATCCTTTATCAGTAAACTATAATGAAGTAATTAATAAACATTATAATTATTATTAGTTGTACCTTATCCTTATTGTTAAATGGTTGAGGAAATACACTGAATTTAGATATATGTGAAGTGTATGGAGGATCTCTCGGACACAAAGAACTCAAGCTGTTCTCACTATACAGTTATACTAGCTAATTAATAATAATAATGATATTCATTACTTACTGAATGAGGTATCCCCTTTCTGGTGGACATAATCTAATATTAATTAATTATAATAATTAGTTATAATTATATTATCCACTTACATCTGATCATTGAGTCTACATTGACTCAGGAGTAATGGAGTAAGACGATAAGGTTGAGAAGGTGCATGACTATGTAGATTAATTGTATTAATTTAATTAATAGATAATTGAAATTACTTACTAGTTCATACAACCACTTCCATATTGTAAGTGATTACCACTCCTCTTAATACAGCCATTGTTAACTGTAGTTGAACCCCAATAATTTCTATACACAGGACTACTTTTAATAAACATTAATTACAATTATATAATTATATCATTATTATTGATTACTTACCTTGTAGATCTTGATGTGGAAAATGGAGTGATTAAATGTGAGGAGGTAAATGTTGGAGAGACTTTAATACAGGATTTATCAGCCATTCATATTGTATCAACAAAACGCTAAACTGTCAATGACTATTTTATGACTTTCTTAATTAATTGATTTCCAATTAAAACTCAATTAATTATTGGTCTCACATATTTATTGGTCTCACATATTCCATCCCATTAATTAATTTCAATCACTATTTCAATTAAAAATTCTGGATAATAAACAATTATAATAAATACCAATCAATGTTGAAATAAAGTGTTAATAAGTGATGCGTAATGAATATTATTATATTCATTACATCTGTCTAATACTGATTTTAACAAAGTAATATTTGAAAACTTGTGAACTATACCTGTTAACTCAAATAGAATGAACTGTAGTGTGTGTGTGTGTGTGTGTGGGTGTGTATGTGAGAGAGAGAATGTGTTAAATTAATGTTATAATTAATAGAAATGTTATTTTATGACATATCACACAACACATAATCTACTTGTTTCCATAGGTGTAGGCTATATGAAACACTTTGTACTGCTCTGTCAAACATCCAACGTGCCTTATAACAGAATATTAATATAATAATAAATGTAATAATAATAAATAATACCTCTCTATATCGAGCAAGTCTTAATTGAACTTGAATTCCGCTACAATTAAGAGTATTAATTATAATTATATAGTAATATTATAACTTACATTAACCACATCTCAACACAATGAGGATGTTTTGATAAATATGATGCTAAAACACTGGTCACATCTTCAAGAGTTTCATTATCAGACAATAAACTATTCTCAACTAATCTATAATATAATATAATATAATATAATATAAACAATTGTAACAGTACCAAATAATAACCTGTATACCCATTGTGGATTATTACACATTGTATTGTGTTGCAACATCTTTATCTTGTCATGTGATGATGTCACATGACTCAATAATAATTCCATGATCTGCAATAATATATCACATGACATTCCAATATAATCATGACAGAATGTATCACATGACATTGTATGAAATATCACCTCATTATGACATGTATAGTCATCACATTCATTGACTTGTCCTGATAACTCAACATCATAGTTACACACAAAACTTGCAGCTAGGCCAAACCTCTGAGACACATCAAGCAGTTGCTATTGGAAACACAATTCATAATCGACATAGGTCATGTGATATAACAAACCTTCACTTGTAATATGGAGACATTTTGTTTTTTGATACGAGATGATAATAACTGTATTAATTCATACCATATAGTACCATATCCTTCTTTATAAGTATGTACTGAATTGATTCCACATTCATAAACATCAATGATTATCTCATCACAAGAAGTGGGGGTTGTTAATTCAACTAATAGGCTAAGGTATTCATAAAGATAGTAATATTTCCTTATATGGTAACTAACCAGTAATTAAGCCACAGAGGTATTAAGTGTTCTTTTAGCATGTCTTTATTAACCCACTCAACAAAGGCTGGGCACATAAACTCATATGGTAAATGTTGACCTAGTAATTTCCTGTATAACAGAATACTGTCCTCTTCAGTCTTAAAATATGAGTAACTACACTTTTGAAGATATTGAATAGCAGCATTTGGTTCACACTAAAAATACAAATATAAATATTAATAATATTAATAATATTATAACTAACTGTTTTCAGGCTATTTCTTGCTAATACATAATATACTAATGGATCAAATGATTTGACTCCATTAGATATATCTAACTTGAGAACATGTTGTAATACAATTAGTTCTCTAATATCAGGTACAGCCTCTAATAGACGAGTGATGGAGAGTTTAGTGGTAGAACTGTTACCTTGTGATATCTAAGACACTAATTAAATATATGATCATTTGACAGTCACATGATTTACCTCAAATGAGAATAGATTAAGATAAAGTGGAAGGCAATTCTTGACATTAAATGACACATCATTTGTTGAAGAGGTTATGCATTTCAAATAACCTGCAAAATACATAGTGTATGTTGCTATAGAAACACTTAGATTAGTGTGAGAGAGCACTATATCTATGATCCTCCCTGTACTTTCACTTGTGAAAGCTACGACAACTAATTTACCCATTAGTATATACTGACTAATGATACACATTCTTGTCTTATAATTAGATTGGGATTAACTTACTTCTAAACACATCCATAGTTTCATCAAATTCTTTTTGGGATAACTTTTCTTGTTTCCATGGAATAAAGAACGGTTTCTACAAGAAGAAATATTTAACTATTATGTTAAAATCAATACAATTATTATACCTTTGTTACAATTCTGATCGGAATGTGGTTCCCATGGCAACCAACCACAGAGTGTGGGAATACATGCGTATGTAACAAGTGTAAATGAACTAAAGCAAGACACACTTTATCTTCAATGTTCAGTTTCTTTAATAATCCTTTGGGTATTCCCTCTCCTTTTAACTAATTAAATAATTATAATACGTAATAGTTATGTAATTATGTACATGTATATACATACATAGAGAACACTTAGAGCTTCTTCTACTCCACTTGACATGAGACAATACACACTGTATGTTAATAGTAATTCAATAACAGTGTGTGATGGAAAATCCTGTTGATGGAATATCAAATATTAGATCATCCTTACTTAGTATACAGTACAGGAAATTCTGAACTATTAATTAGTATTTATAGCTCTTCCTGG
This sequence comes from Petrosia ficiformis, assembly GCA_947044365.1. Taxonomy (NCBI): domain Eukaryota; kingdom Metazoa; phylum Porifera; class Demospongiae; order Haplosclerida; family Petrosiidae; genus Petrosia; species Petrosia ficiformis. The sequence goes on from OX345651.1 coordinate 63,015, forward strand.
ATACCACACATTTGTAGAATTCTGATATGCTTATCTTTTTGTGTACTCACCTCCAAACTAACAAAATGATTCAGAGATTGTAATATATACTTCTTCTTATATACACCTGATGAGAGTTTAATTACCTATTATATAAATAATAAACAAATAATAACATATTTATAATACACATAACACAGCATTGTTAGGCATCTATAATTACAATTACATAACCACAATACATAATATTATGTAATAATACATAATAATACATGATACTACACAATACATAACAATACATAATAATACATAACAATACATGATAATACATGATAATACATGACAATACATGATAATACATAACAATACATGATAATACATAACAATACATGATAATACATAATAATACATAACAATACATGATAATACATGATAATACATGACAATACATGATAATACATAACAATACATGATAATACATAACAATACATGATAATACATAATAATACATGATAATACATAATACATAATAATACATAACAATACATAATAATACATGATAATACATGATAATACATAATACATGATAATACATGATAATACATGACATTTGACAAATAGTATACAAACCACAATCAATTATATTATTAGTTAATTAAAATACCAATGATTACCATAACAAGATACAGTACATGATGAGGAGTGGCTAGTCCACACTTACAAGGAATATAGTCTCATATTAACTGGTAACTATGGTAACATATCATGTACCTCATAATGGATAGGATATTGTGGTACTGAAGATAATGCTTTGTTGAACAGTACATCCATAGAATCAGTATTGATTGTAACTGATCTTCTTAAATATTCTATCCACAATTCCTAATATAATAGAAATATTATAAATATATTGTATAGTTTTAATTTAATCACTTACCTCATTATTAGAGAATTCCTTTATTCCATTCTCTAATACATTACATGCACTCTCATCATCAAATACACCTCTAGATTCATTAATTAATGAGGTAGGTGTAACATTTGTGTCTCCTACAGTGAAGTATCTGCTCCGAATAGCACTGCTATAATAAAAATCATTATGACATCACATTACATCATCAACATCACATGATACCTATCAATATTTGTAGTAGACGGGTTCCTATGTTGTTCAAGAGGAACAAGACTCAGTCTATACTGTAATGTGTCATTTTGAGACACTTTACTATCACGTGGTGGGGCATTACGTAACCAAGTGTCACTTAGAGCCACATGATCATCATGTGACATATTATTGTACACTGTATGAGCAGTCATCATTAGTAATTGATCAGAACTCAGTTTGTCACCAAATCCTGATAAATTTTCTCGTATTGTAGAAACTTGATTTGATGGAGCATATTTGATGATGTCATCAACTATGTCATCATGACTCATCTCAATATCACTCCAGTGTTGAGCTGTACATGATTTATCATTACATTTGCCTTGTGACTCATGATGACACATTATGACACTGTGATTAATAGCATTTGAATGTGTAATAGACGACAGTGGTCGTTTAAATAATGTGCGATACAGTGGACTCAAACGATACGACTTAAATAACAACAATGGTGATTCATAATGGGCAGAAGAGGAGGAGGAGGAGGAGGAGGAGAAGGAGATTGGTTTGTCATCTTTGTTTAGACATTGGCTTAGCAAAGACACTGATGGATGTTCCTCATTATTGCTATTTTCAATTTCTTTTAAAAACTTTTTCATTGCAATACTAAGAGGAGATATAGTAACATGTGTATGTGCCATACCTGTAGTAATAATGACATCACTGGTCATGTGATCAAACCATTCCTATGTAGATATAATAGTAATAATAAATATTTAAAAATTAATATTTTAACAAACTTACATTAATAAATGATTCAGCTGTATCAATATCAACACTCAACACCTTACATGCTTCAATAAGTTCAGTTGATTGGGAATGAGTCTTACTAGATCTGGTTTCAGTCTTATTATAATGACTCTTCTTACTAGTAGATTCTTTCTGATTTGAAGGTATCTTTCGTTTTTGTTGGTTATGTTCTACTAGAGTTAACAGATCTCGTTTAGCTTGTTCTAAGTTCTGCTGTCGTGCACTCATTAGATTCAATAAATGTTTTCTTCTAGGAACTCGTAAAACAGGATTTGAATGGACACGTGAACTTCCTTTACTTGAAACCTGTTTGGCAAACTTGTTTGATGCTATACTGTCACGCTTTTCTTTAGATGAGCGAATTTTAGATTCATTCCTAAGGTTGGATGCAGTCACAGAGTTTGAACCAAACTCACTTCCAGACCGAGATTCAGACTCATACCCCGACTTCACATCAGAGTCTGATACCAATTCTACCTCCATTATACTTGATACAGGAGAATGTGCTACTGATGAGGGCTGAGAAATGTCTTCAACGATAATATCCCCAAACGAGGGACGAGTATCTTGTATTATCTCTTCATCAGATATGTCATCAAATGTAATTACTGGAGGGACTAACAAGTCTTTCTTCTTGTCATTTTGAATTTTAATCTATAGAAAGTATTGAAATATTAATGTACTATATAATGTAATTAATAAAACCTTATTATGAATCTCTGTTCTTTGCTGTTTCAAATCTTTCAATTTCTCCTCTGATATCTGATAAAATATAAATTAAAATTGATATCATATTGAAACATTACCTTGAGCTGTTGAGACAGGAGTCTTATTTTCATTTCTTCTCCTTCAATTTCATTCTCACAATCAGTTAATTGAAGTATAGCTGTTGATGGATCATCATCTTTCACAATGGAAGTTACATTTACCACAAATCATCATATTGAATATATACTTACTATCTTCAACTGTTGACTTCTTATTACATTTTGCCTACAAAACACATCAGATGATAATGATATCATCTTTATTATAATCATGCTAACCTCAGCTTCTTGTCTACACATGTGTATTACTAGACTAATGTCATTAGAAATTTGTTCATCATCTTCCTCTTCTTCACTATCACTTGCTACTATCTTGAAGTTCTAAAATTATAAGTTTAAAATTAAACTAACTTCTACTCTATAACTTTATAACCAAAACGATAATGGGAACATTTAATCAGTAAGTCATGTGACATAATCACCTGTATTTTCCATGTGGCATTCTGATTGGTCACAACCTAATAAATTATACAATAATGATTATGATGCCTCAATTGATGTCATGTCATACCTTCACTGAAGAGTTAGTATCACCTTCGTTTATTGTTGAGGTAACATCTTGTACGTTGGCCTTAGCATCCATTTTTACCAGTGACGTGCTGGTTTCCATGGGAACAGTATTGACATTTCGTACAAACTGCTGACTGGAATGGGGAAAATTATCACCAGGGTCATCTCTTTGGCTACTAACATCACTAGTGATTGTAGGGTCATCTTCTCTTTGGCTACTAATATCACTAGTGATTGTAGGGTCATCTTCTCTTTGGCTACTAATATCACTAGTGATTGTAGGGTCATCCTCCCTTTGGCTACTAATATCACTAGTGATTGTAGGGTCATCCTCCCTTTGGCTACTAATATCACTAGTGATTGTAGGGTCATCCTCCCTTTGGCTACTAATATCACTAGTGATTGTAGGGTCATCTCTGTGGCTACTAATATCACTAGTGATTGTAGGGTCATCCTCCCTTTGGCTACTAGTAATTGTAGGGTCATCTTCTCTTTGGCTACTAATATCACTAATGATTGTAGGGTCATCTCTGTGGCTACTAATATCACTAGTAATTGTAGGGTCATCCTCTCTTTGGCTACTAATATCACTAGTAATTGTAGGGTCATCCTCTCTTTGGCTACTAATATCACTAGTGATTGTAGGATCATCCTCTCTTTGGCTACTAATATCACTAGTGATTGTAGGGTCATCCTCCTTTTGGCTACTAATATCACTGGAGAGTGCAAGGTCATAATCCTGTTGATCACTAGAAATTGCAGGATTGTTCTCCATATTATTAGGATCATCTTCCTGTTGATAAGTAGTGTTAATCACAGGTTTATTCTCCTGTTGAGTAGTAGTAGTAATAGTATCTGGTTTACTTATCATGGTCAACAAAGCTGCCCTTCTTAATGCTAACAATTCTTCTTCATCTACTTCTTCTTCTTCAGTTTTCTTTCTCCCTTTGGTGGGATTATATCTAGTTCTATTTCTTCGTTGTGCTCTCTCCCTTCCTTCTCCTCGTCTGGGAGGTGTCCTGCGTCTTGAACTACTTTCTTTTCGATACGATCTCTCTCTTAGTCGAGGACTATATCGTCGAGGATGATAATCTCTGTTATATTTAAATCCAGGGTGGTGTCTGTATTGAAATGATGAATAATCTTTATGCGGTGTTACTAAATCTCTACTACTTAATTTGACACTTGAGTCCGATTTCCCCTCCACTGTCTTAGGGGACACACCCTGAGGATGTGATGTGCCCACTTCCTCATCATCATCATCACTAAGTATCTCACCTGATTCAGGTGAGTCTGGACGTTGACTTTGTGATATGTCACATGATACATCACATGATACAGTGACATCATTACTATTGGTTGGACAAGTAGTATTTTCATCATCACAGCTAATATTGGACTTTTCTTGTGATGATGGTATAAAACCAGCAGTGTCGTACTCAGAAATAGGTTCACTTGAAAGATTCAATTCTATTTGAGAGTAAGTACAACTAACATGGACATTGTTATTGGGTACAATATCAGGGGCTGGAGCTTCACTAGTGGTTACTATAATAGTATTAGTATCTGATTCATCACATATATCCATATCACTGGATGACATTATATCAGTATCATCTTGTACTGTAATAGGCTTTAATGAATCATTTGATAATAATTTATCAGGGGCAGTCTTGTTTAACAAGTTCTGATTACCAGTATCCTTACTGGACATGTTTTCTGATATACTTGGATGAGGTGTATCTATTAAAGGCTTTATATCGAATAGAGATTGTCTATAAGGTTTCTCTGAGGACTTGGAATCAGACACATTTTCTGATCGATTAAACCGATTTGATTCATTCCTGACATTGTGAGGAGAGGATTTACTTCTATCAGAACTAGAAGAATGGTACAAATCATTTGATCTTCTCGAAACTCTTTGAGGATCAAATCTTGTGTTAGGTCTTGACTCTTGAGACTCTCGAGGACTACTTCGAAGATGTCTAGTATTATGTGACTCTCTTTGAGAATACTCTTCTCGATCTGATATTCTAGGGTTATAATGAGATCTAAAGAGTTTCTTTGAGTGATCATCAACACGTGGTTTACTAAAAAAATGTTTAGTATCGTAAGAAAATGGAGGAGGAGAAAATGGAGGCAATGGTAGAAGGGGAGGGCGTCTGTCATGATCAATCCAGAGTACTGGTGGAGGAGACCAGTTATTTCCAAACGATGGCCTGAAACTTTCTGATACTTCATCTACTGATGTAGACTCTGGACCCAGTCTGTCAAATGAGGTAGACTCTGCATCCAGTCTGTCAAATGAGGTAGATTCTGGATCCAGTCTGTCAAATGAGGTAGATTCTGGATCCAGTCTGTCAAATGAGGTAAATTCTGGAGGACCCAGTCTGTCAAATGAGGTAGATTCAGGAGGACCCAGTCTGTCCAATGAGGTAGCCTCCGGACCCAGTCTGTCCATTACGGGGAGTGGGACCCATGGACCGGATGAAGAACGATAATGGTTTTGACCAAGTCTCTGAAAAACAGAACTCTTTTCATGTTCTGAAGTAAAGAACTGACCTCTTACAGGTATTCTTTCATCAATATGTTCATCCCAATGATGATGATCATTTGTTCTACGACGAGATGAATCTAGTTCAGGCATATATCTCATGTCCTCGTGATCTTTAACAGAAAACTCAGAATCATCATAATGCAAAGGTATATACATGTCATTATTAGAAGAATAGGACTGAGGCTGACTAGAGGAATAGGAATGTGGCCGATCTTGTAAAGGTTCAGTAAAGGAATGATACAGATCATCTCTGTGTCCATATATATGCTCTTGAGCTCTCCGGCCATCAACTCGAGGAAAATGATATCTCTCTGACGACACACCAACATCTGATTGCTCCCACAATAAAGGAGAACGATGGCGAACGTTATCTCGTCTGTCATCCAATATTGAGTGCGCTTGCCAGGAATTAAACGGTTCTTGCTCATAATTGTATCTACGAGCCATTTTACTTACCTACCATCATGACATGCAAACACACAAAAGTACTTATATTATATATATATATATATATATATATCACGTGATTTATTTAACTACTTCTACTTATCCACAAAACAAACATACAAACACAACATATAACAATGTTAAAACCTTCCCTCTTGTGCCTTGTGGTATAAGACCTCTGTTTCACTATCCTGCTTGGAAACGAGCACGTGATCTTTGTAGCACGTGATTGAAAAAATGTCATGTGATTTCCAGCTGACAGAAATAAGTCATGTGACTTACAGCTGTCTGTCATGTGACTTGCAGCTGACTAAAGAAGGTTAGTTATATAATTATATCTAGTATATAATTTATATTTATATTCTTTTATTCTTCACAGAATGGAGAAGCTAATACCAGTTATAAATAAGCTACAGGATGTTTTTAGTACTGTTGGTAGAGAAAGTATTGAATTACCTCAAATAGCAGTTGTTGGTACACAGAGTACAGGTAAAAGCTCTGTACTAGAAAGTATCGTAGGTCGTGACTTCTTACCAAGAGGATCAGGTGTAGTAACTCGTCGACCACTTTTACTTCAATTAGTACATGTAAGTGAAGAAGCTGCAGAGGGGTTTTGGGGCTGGGCTAAATTCCTACATAATGAAGAAAAAATTTATCAAGATTTTGGGGAAGTACGTAATGAAATAGAAAAGCTTACAGAAGATGTTGCTGGTAACAACAAAGGTATTAGTTCGGAGCCAATACGATTGCGTATTTTTTCACCGTACGTTTTAAATCTGACATTAATAGATTTACCAGGTATGACTCGAGTACCTGTTGGTGATCAACCCGATGATATTGAAGAACAGCTTAGAGAAATGATATTACTGTATATTACTAATCCTAATTGTATTATTCTAGCTGTACATGGTGCTAATACTGACTTGGCCACTTCCGAAGCATTAAAACTAGCACGAGAGGTTGACTGCGAGGGTAATCGTACACTTGTTGTGTGTACTAAACTAGATTTAATGGATTCTGGAACAGATGCACATGATATATTGGTAGGAAAGGTTATACCAGTTAAATTAGGGATTATAGGTGTAGTTAATCGGAGTCAGAAAGATATATTAGAGAGTAAACCTATAAAAGATGCTTTAACAGATGAGCAGACGTACCTACGAAGACATTATCCGACATTAGCATCACGAAATGGAACACCTTTTTTGTCTAAAACTCTCAATAAATTGTTAATGCAACACATTAGAAATTGCCTACCTTTATTACGACATGACATCACTAATAAATTGAGTGCTTATGAAAATCAGCTCGTATCTCTCGGAGAACCCGTAGAAAGAAAGGGTCCATTTCTTCTACAAGCTTTAACTGAGTTCTCTACTAACTACTGTCAAAAAATTGATGGTTCCTCACGAGACATCGAAACCAATCAACTATCTGGTGGAGCTCGAATTTGTTACATATTTCATCATACGTTTGCAGAGGCGCTTAAAGCTATAGAACCTCTCGAAGGTCTGACTCATTCGGACATACTACATGCTATTAGTAATGCAATGGGGCCTAGACCAGCATTATTTGTATCCGAAATAGCTTTTGAGCTTTTAGTAAAGAAGCAGATCAAATTGTTACTAACACCAAGTCTACAATGTGTTGAGTTAGTTTATGAGGAGTTACAACGCATCATACAATATTGTTTGGGCCACATCAGAGATTTCCAGAGGTTTCCAGTTCTTCGAGATCGAATGAATCACGTGGTTATGAATCTTTTAAGAGAACGTTTACCAATTACTAACAGTATGGTTGAAAATCTTGTATCGATAGAATTAGCTTATATCAATACTAATCATCCAGATTTTGTTGGAGGGACCAGAGCTGCTTATGAATCTTATATGATGGCCCAAACCAACTCTGGTTCTTTTCCTGTAGGACGTATGAAAAGTGAAGTAGTTTCGAGTGTCGTTCCAAGAGAACAGGATAGCATATCCGATCAGAAGGCACAAGGTGGTAGAATTTGGCAATTGTTTGGAAGCAAGAATTCATCTGAACCTGTAGTTCAAGCTAAATCTTCCTCAACATCTGGTCTAAACACTTTCACACAAGAACCATATCCGCAACATCCTAAATGGGCATCTAATCCTAATGATATTCATAGTCGACAATCATTTGATTGTGAGTTAATTGAGAAATTAATTACGTCGTATTTCTTAATAGTTCGTAAAAGTATCCAGGACAGTATTCCTAAAGCTGTTATGTTCTGTCTTGTCAGTTTTGTTAGAGATAAACTACAGAATGAACTTGTTACAGAACTATATAAAACAGAAGCGTTTGATGAACTAATGGAAGAATCTCCTGAGATGGGTATACGCAGAAGAGAAGTTGGAGAAATGGTGAAGGCTCTTCAGCGAGCTCACGAAATTCTAAATGAAATACGTGATGTGCAATATGAACCCGATATTATCGGCACTGTGGATTATGACTATTAACTGTATTATAATGTAGTCTTGCTTTCTTAATTATAATTATAATTTATTATAATTAATTTTAGTGTAATTAATGTAATTAGAATCCGGACTTCCGTATATTTCCGTGTAACGAGCCACGTGTTGAAAATGGAGTGTGAGAAGACGTTGTTTATTAGCAACTTACCATACAACACTACTACTAATGAAGAATTACAAGAAATATTCTCACATTATGGACCACTGAAAGCATGTTTTATAGTTACTGAGAAAGGTAAGGTGTCCTTCTTCATTGTAATCTCATACTTCATTACACCTTTAATTCTTGTGTATTAATTTTATATTTACAGGAACTGCAAAAAGTAGGGGCTTTGCATATGTGTCTTATACCACAAGGTATTGCTAATCATTAATTATGTATAATTATACTTATTAAACATGTACGTATCTATGAGATACATGTTATAAATGTTATAAATTATATTTATAATTACAATCATCAGAGACAATGCTATTAAAGCCAAATCAATGGTTAAGGTAGTTAATGGTAGACCAGTTCATATAATGTTTGCAAAGAAAAGAGTATTTAAAAATAGTAAACACAAAGATCATTTGAATGCCAAAGAAGAGGAGGATGATGATTATGAACATCGGACTGAACTGAAAACTGGTAAGATAATTAATTATTCATTGATAATAATTAATTATTGTATCTAACCAGTTGGACACACACCTAAAATTTCCAAGTCGTCATATGATATTGGTAGAACAATAGTGATAATAGGTTTAGCAGATGATGTAACAGAGAAGAGAATTAGAGTTAGATTTAGGTAAGAATAGTTGATTTGCTTTTCAGCAGAGTTGTAACCACTTTACTCATTTATATATATCTCCAGGAAAATTGGTAATATTGATAGTGTTGAATATCCAGTACCAGGTATATTAATTAATAATAATTAATAACTAATGTTTTGTGTCTACAGCAGTGCTGGGCAGTATACTGGTATGTAGTTGTATCACGATATTCATTCCTATATCACGATACGGTATTACAAACATATCGAAAAATTCAAATTTCAAGAAAAACACTAAAATGCTCACAGTTCCTACAAACAACATTTTTGATCAAAACCATTGCAGAAACATAATAAGTACATCATTATGTAACTCTAGGAACAGTTTCGGAAAAATGTTTTTTCCAGTCTAAAAATAAGTACCAAGGCTATAGTTCATGGTTTGATTAGAATTTCGAGAGAACACTAAAATGCTCACGGTTCCTACAAACAACGTTTTTGATCAAAAACACTGCAGAAACATAATAAGTACATCATTATGTAACTCTAGGAACAGTTTCAGCAAAATGTTTTTTCCAGTCAAAAAATAAGTACCAAGGCTATAGTTCATGGTTTGATTAGAATTTCGAGAGTACACTAAAATGCTCACAGTTCCTACAAACAACATTTTTGATCAAAAACACTGCAGAAACACAACAAGGACATCATTATGTAACTCTAGGAACAGTTTCAGCAAAATGTTTTTTCCAGTCAAAAAATATGTACCAAGACTATAGTTCATGGTCCGGTTAGAATTTCAAGTGAACATTAAAATGCTCACGGTTCCTACAAACAACATTTTTGATCAAAAACACTGCAGAAACACAACAAGGACATCATTGTGTAACTGTAGGAACAGTTTCAGCAAAATGTTTTTTCCAGTCAAAAAATATGTACCAAGACTATAGTTCATGGTCCGGTTAGAATTTCAAGTGAACATTAAAATGCTCATGGTTCCTACAAACAACATTTTTGATCAAAAACACTGCAGAAACACAACAAGGACATCATTATGTAACTCTAGGAACAGTTTCAGCATTTTTTTTTCCAGTCAAAAAATAAGTACCAAGGCTATAGTTCATGGTCCGGTTAGAATTTCAAGTGAACATTAAAATGCTCACGGTTCCTACAAACAACATTTTTGATCAAAAACACTGCAGAAACACAACAAGGACATCATTATGTAACTCTAGGAACAGTTTCAGCAAAATGTTTTTTCCAGTCAAAAAATCGGTACCAAGGCTATTATAGTTCATGGTTCGGTTAGAATATCGAGTGAACACTAAAATGCTCATGGTTCCTACAAACAACAGTTTTGATCAAAACCACTGCAGAAACATAATAAGGACATCATTATGTAACTCTAGGAACAGTTTCAGCAAAATGTTTTTTCCAGTCAAAAAATCGGTACCAAGGCTATAGTTCATGGTCCGGTTAGAATTTCGAGTGAACACTAAAATGCTCACGGTTCCTACAAACAACATTTTTGATCAAAAACACTGCAGAAACACAACAAGGACATCATTGTGTAACTGTAGGAACAGTTTCAGCAAAATGTTTTTTCCATTCAAAAAATAAGTACCAAGGCTATAGTTCATGGTTTGATTAGAATTTCGAGAGTACACTAAAATGCTCACAGTTCCTACAAACAACATTTTTGATCAAAAACACTGCAGAAACACAACAAGGACATCATTGTGTAACTGTAGGAACAGTTTCAGCAAAATGTTTTTTCCAGTCAAAAAATAAGTACCAAGGCTATAGTTCATGGTTTGATTAGAATTTCGAGAGTACACTAAAATGCTCACAGTTCCTACAAACAACATTTTTGATCAAAAACACTGCAGAAACACAACAAGGACATCATTGTGTAACTGTAGAAACAGTTTCAGCAAAATGTTTTTTCCAGTCAAAAAATATGTACCAAGACTATAGTTCATGGTCCGGTTAGAATTTCAAGTGAACATTAAAATGCTCATGGTTCCTACAAACAACAGTTTTGATCAAAAACACTGCAGAAACACAACAAGGACATCATTATGTAACTCTAGGAACAGTTTCAGCATTTTTTTTTCCAGTCAAAAAATAAGTACCAAGGCTATAGTTCATGGTCCGGTTAGAATTTCAAGTGAACATTAAAATGCTCACGGTTCCTACAAACAACATTTTTGATCAAAAACACTACAGAAACACAACAAGGACATCATTGTGTAACTGTAGGAACAGTTTCAGCAAAATGTTTTTTCCAGTCAAAAAATAAGTACCAAGGCTATAGTTCATGGTCCGGTTAGAATTTCAAGTGAACACTAAAATGCTCACGGTTCCTACAAACAACATTTTAGATCAAAAACACTGCAGAAACACAACAAGGACATCATTGTGTAACTGTAGGAACAGTTTCAGCAAAATGTTTTTTCCAGTCAAAAAATAAGTACCAAGGCTATAGTTCATGGTTTGATTAGAATTTCGAGAGTACACTAAAATGCTCACAGTTCCTACAAACAACATTTTTGATCAAAAACACTGCAGAAACACAACAAGGACATCATTGTGTAACTGTAGAAACAGTTTCAGCAAAATGTTTTTTCCAGTCAAAAAATATGTACCAAGACTATAGTTCATGGTCCGGTTAGAATTTCAAGTGAACATTAAAATGCTCATGGTTCCTACAAACAACATTTTTGATCAAAAACACTGCAGAAACACAACAAGGACATCATTGTGTAACTGTAGGAACAGTTTCAGCAAAATGTTTTTTCCAGTCAAAAAATAAGTACCAAGGCTATAGTTCATGGTCCGGTTAGAATTTCAAGTGAACATTAAAATGCTCACGGTTCCTACAAACAACATTTTAGATCAAAAACAGTGCAGAAACACAATAAGGACATCATTATGTAACTCTAAGAACAGTTAAAATTGTCAATACCACCCAGCTTTGGTGTATATATATTATTTATATATATATATATATATATATATATATATATATCAGGTAGAGAGAAAGATGTTGCTTATGTTACATTCATGAAACACAAAGATGCAAGAGTTGCTGTAAAACAACTTAATAACAAGATATTTCAAGGTAACCTCAGTTAGTTGCTATGACAACGCTTCACATGTACTTGTAATTCCATATTACAGGAGCTAATATTAATGTAGTATTATTATCACGAGAAGGAAAGGTTACTACTAAATCATCTCTCAAGAAATCACGACTCATTGTTAGAAATATTAGCTTCAAGGTCAGTCACATGAGCTGATAATTAATTAATTAATTAATTAATAATTATTATTAACTTTATTAGTGCACAGAAGATGATTTGAATGAAGTATTTTCATTACATGGAAAAGTAATTGATATTCACATTCCTCGTAAATCAAGTTAGTCATGTGATATGCATGTGATTATTACATCACATGATTTTTATTAAAGATGGTCAAATGTTGGGTTATGCATTCGTACAATACACTTCATATTTTGAAGCAGTAAAAGCTATGAATATCATTAATGGATTAGAATTAAAAGGTTTGTGTACTATTTAATTATATGATGAATATTTAAACATGTACTGTATATGTATATAATTATATATGTGTGTACATGTATATAATTATACGTGTGTATATGTATATAATTATATATGTGTGTACATGTATATAATTATACATGTGTGTACATGTATATAATTATATATGTGTGTACATGTATATAATTATACATGTGTGTACATGTATATAATTATATATGTGTGTACATGTATATAATTATACATGTGTGTACATGTATTATAATTATATATGTGTGTACATGTATATAATTATACATGTGTGTACATGTATTATAATTATATATGTGTGTACATGTATTATAATTATACATGTGTGTACATGTATATAATTATACATGTGTGTACATGTATTATAATTATATATGTGTGTACATGTATATAATTATACATGTGTGTACATGTATATAATTATATATGTGTGTACATGTATATAATTATACATGTGTGTACATGTATATAATTATACATGTGTGTACATGTATATAATTATATCAGGTCGTAAAGTAGCTGTTGATTGGGTATTACCAAAAAATATATACCAAGAAAAAAAGGAGGAAGATGAGAAGGAGGAAGTGGAAGAGGTGGAGGAAGACAAAGAAGTGGAAGAGGTGGAGGTAGACAAAGAAGTGGTGGAGGAAAAGGAGGAGGAGGAGGAGGAGGAGGAGATGGAAGTTGAAGATGACATAAGAAAACCTGTAACTATGGAAACAGAGGATGTGATGGAAGGAAAGACTTTGTTTATTAGGTAATAATAAGTTTTATTATTTATAAATTAATTATTATTATAACTAGGGGCATACCTCATGATGTTGATGAGGAAGAACTTAGTATATTAATGCAGCAATATGGACCAATAAGATATTGTAGAGCAGTAATGGATGACGTTACAGGAATGTGTAGAGGTTAGCCATATTCATCTATCATTCTGTTCATCCATTCATCCATCCATTCATTCATTCACAAATGATTTTGGTTTCATAGGATCAGCATTTGTAAAATACAGAGACACAGCTTCAGTTCAATACTGTCTTGAATCCACTAGTGGTTCAGAGGTATTTATAAATTCGCTAATGAAATTATCTTATTGATTAATTACAATAGGGATTGTGGTTTCATGGAAACCAGCTTGACATAACGCTAGCGTTGAGTAAAGATGAAATTAAGAAAGTCAAGAAAAAGAAAACTTCTGTTGAAAGTAAAGATAAGAGGAATTTGTATTTGGCTAAAGAAGGAGGTAGCCCCTTTCTTAATTATTTAATTAGGTGATGTCATCATTACATCATGCATTAGTTATACTTCCTGATTCTGAAGTAGCAAAGGATTTAACGAAACATGAATTAGCAAAAAGAATGAGAGTTAGTTAATAATTATTAATATTATTATTATTTATTTCAACAGTCTTTTGAAGAGAGAAGACGAAAGTTACGGAATCCATTTTATTTCATGTCTAAAAATAGGTACATAAGATATGATGTAACTATGACATCCATTGTTAATATGACATCATTAATTATGACATCATTATTCATTATGACATCACTATTAATTGTGACATCACCAATTATGACATCACTATTAATTATGACATCACTATTAATAATACATTACATCATAATTAGATTATCAGTGAGGAATCTACCAGTTAATATCAATGAAAAGAAGTTAAGAGTATTATTTAAATCACATGGCGGGGATAATGCCTTCATTAAACAGGTAATTAGTTGGTACAATATATGATGATTATTATTATTATTATTATTATTATAGGTTAAATTAATGAGATCTAAAGATAAGTTTGATGATAAAGGATTAGGCAAACCTCTGGGATTTGGATTTGTAGAGTTCACACAGCATGAACCAGCTTTGAGAGCATTAAGATCATTAAATAATAATCCTGATATATTTGGTCCACATAAGGTAATATAGTACTTTTAGTATGTATATATACACATATATTTACATATAGAGACCAATGGTTGAATTTGCTGTTGAAGATACAAGAGCTTTGAAATTAATGAATCGGAGACAACAACATCAGGTATATACGTCATGTGACTAATATGACTGTCATGTGATCTATTCTTAACTAAGGGTGCTAAATCCAGTGATATACAGCATACTAATAAACGTGTACAGTGGCAATTGAAATGCAAAGCAAAGCGTTTGAGAAGAAGAGCTGCAGGGAAAACCAGCTGTGAGAAGAATATTAAGACTCTACCTGTACGAATAATGGAGCAACCATTTGTTAAAAAAACAATACGACAGAGAAAATTACAAACTGAACAAAGAATGAAAATAAGAAAGAGAACAAAAACATCAAAAGTCAGTCTTTAGTATTATTAATTAATGTGATTTATAGTTACATGTTATCTTTTTATTTTATAGTCTGATCTGAAAACTGAAAAAGAATTTAGTAATTTAGTTAATCAATATAGAAATAGATTATTCTCACAAGAAACTAGATGGTTTGAATAATAAAACTTTTTTTATATTATACAAACTGCGCATGCGCAGTAGCACATGTGATTATAAATAAATAATGGAGTTGAAGATATTATCTTTCAATGTGTGGTAAGCATAATAATATAGTATAATATATGTATTTCACAACATCTTACAGGGGACTACGTATATGTGATGCTGTGTTTGTTGAACAGAGATTACAACACATTGCTGAGGAATTAATACATTATGATATAGTGTGTTTGCAAGAGGTATATTGTATATATAATTATGTGCATGGTGTTGCTCTCATGATTGTAATTAATTATAATAGATACATTCCACAGGTATGGGAGAGAAAAGATTATATATTTCTATTGACGGAGTTGAAACCAATTCTGCAATATTCTCATCACTTCACAAGGTTATGTCTTGATGTAGGCTTGCAGTAAGATGGGTCTTGCTATGTGAGACTAATCTCAATGGACATCATTAAATGCAATATTATGTTGATGTTAATACATTATATTTTCTACAGTGGTGTTGTAATAGGTAGTGGACTTTGTATATTTTCACGATATCCTATTGTATCTGCGATTACTCACGAATATTCAGTGTCAGGTGGTATTAAGATATTTTATGATGGTGAAGTATTTGCGGGTAAAGGTGTTTTGTGTTGTAGAGTACTAACTCCATGCGGTATTGTAGCAGTGTTTAATACACATGTAAGTTAACAATGGTTGATATTTAATTATTCTTATTGCGATTGTTATTTGTTTTTCTTCATTTTATTTCTCACTGACAATTAACATTTACCTTCACTGACAGGTTTTTAATTAATTGCTTATTAATTACAGGTTAATCCTCGTTGTAGATCCTCTCAATTATTTCAGTTGATGCTATTCATACACAATATTCGTCATCGTGATCCTGTCATTGTATGTGGAGATTTCAATACTAAAGACACGCACTTAGAATATCAGTTAGTATTCATCATTAAATTATCTCATTATATATTCATTGATTTGATTACCATCTGTAAGAATATGTTACATATTGATAATTACTGTAACCATGGTGACTACGAATATTGTAACCCTTTAGACTGATGACAAAATGTCTTGGATTGCAAGATTTATTCATCGATGATCTAGTGGACACTTGTGATGTCAAATCAAATGTATTTACTAAACCTCATCATAAACCCAAACGAATTGATTTCATATTTTATTCCGATGAGTTTTGTTCAAATCAACAACTCACAAGTAAATCAAAACGTTTAGCTTTTACAGGAAATATTCCAGAAAAGGATTTTCCTTACTCTGATCATGAGGGTGTGGAAGGTGTGTTTGTATTAACGGGAGAGTGCCAAGACATGACAAAGTGGAGAATGAAAGGTAATTAAGCTCTCCACTAACTAGATGTATGAATCCATGATTACTTCTTTATTATAGAGGAGTCTTTAGAAGTACTATCAACACTGTCTGATGATATTAACAAAACACTACATCCAATGATAAAGAAATGGACAAGTATTAAACACTCGATGATGTTGCTTCTTATTATTGTTGTCATTGGAATATTCTGTTGTGTGTTACTATCTACTCAAGCATTACACTCGTATTTAGCAAGTTATTATGTTCACTGGTTAACTGGACTCATATGTGGTGTCATAGGAGCATTACTAGCTATGCTGTTTTTCCTCATTTTAAACGAATTTCGTTTGGTAGCTGGACTACAGGCTAACATTGAAGAGATACACACATTACTTCGTTACCATGACAACACAAAGCAGGAATAAGTGAAGATTACATTTTTTGAACAATTTCAGTTTTTTAATTATAGATTATAATATTACGTTTGCAGAATTGTACAAACTTTTGAAGCACTAAATTACAACTCTACCAACAAAACATATCAAGTTACACACATAATCATACTAATCTGTGAAATGACGAGATGGATTAGCACCAAACAACGTTGTTCGTATATCAGGTAGCATCTATAATAAACATCACTCAAGATAGGATATATTCCAAAATACTACATCACATGATTTACCTGACCACTTAACAACTCCAAACGACTTTCTAGAGTATTTGTCAATTTTATTTTCCCTCCCTTGGCAAACAAATCCACTCCTCCACATCTAAGGGAAAGAAAATAAATTTTATGCATTTCTATATAAGGCCCTGTGGCTTAGTTGGTTAAAGCGCCTGTCTAGTAAACAGGAGATCACTGGTTCGAATCCGGTCAGGGCCTCATTTTTTTTTCCCCCATTTTTTCCTTTTTTTTTTTTTACTTCACACTTACGATTCAGTTGACAGGAACTCTGTATCTATACTCAATTTACAGTCTATTCCAGTACCACTCTTAAACAATACACCAGCAGATGCATACACAGCCTATGGGAAACAAAATCATAATGAAGTCAAAAATTATATACTATTACTATACCTTTACAAGTTGATAATCTTGTTTTCGACATCTGATAACAACTTCTGTCTCTAACAGTTGATAAAGACCCTACAAAAGTGTATACAAGAATACACAGAAATATACAAGAGTATACAAGGATATACAAAGTCTGCAACAATAATATTATACAAGAATAATTATAATTATGAGTTACAATACAATATAAAAGTAAACAACATGCTTAGTATACAAGAGTATATATAAATATACAAGAGTATACAACAATACACAAGAGCATACAGCAATATACAGGAATATACAAGAGCACACAATAGTATATACCTGAGTTATCAAATCTTTTAATAATTGTTGATAGTGTGGAACATCTTTTGTTACTTCTCTGAGTTTCATTCTAGATTCCTCTAGAATGCGCTATTTTATAGATTCTTATACATTATGTGTGAATATTAATTAATACATATACATGTACCTTGATATGGTCATCTTTAGCTTTTAATACAGCAAGTCTTGCTTGATTCAGTAGAGTAGAATGTTGACTAAAAGCATAATAATATTATATGCTATTATTTTATCTACTGCTCTCACATTTTTCTTTGTAGTTCAACTTGCTTCTCCTTTCGATCATAATAATTATCAATTTTAATCTTTTCACTTTGAATCAGTCGTCCTTTCTCTATATTAAACTCTTCTTCAGCCTATAGTAGAAGTATATATAATTACTTATACCACTCCCAGGCTACATGTTGTATGTACATTATAGGCCACCCTATATATAATGTGCTTAATATTGACTTTTTTTCATTTACAACACATAATTAAATGTACCAATCTCATAATACACGATATAATTGTAATGTGTTAACAGTTTTAGTATATGAATGACAGCTTTTGTTACACTACAAGAAATACATGATATATTCAATGAGACAATACACTAGCAAATTCAATAGTGAATTTACTATATGTACAACTAAATTACAAACCAAGATTGTCTGTGACTTTTACATTCACTAATAATTATTCTAAATGAGTATCTAGATGTAATATATCAGTATCTTTCGAATACCTTCACAAGAATCTCATCTGCCTTCTCACGGGCCTCTTGCTCAATGAATCTTTTCATTTGATTTATCTACAAAATTCATTTCCAAATGCATACTTTGATATTGCAGTATTACATACCTGCTTTTCAACTTCTTCATCTGACAAAGCCATCTTCAATAATATATATAAGCTTCTAGTTCTAATCTCAGTCTTCAGGAAAACTACTTTATCATGTGACCTCCACCCACTAGTTATTAAGCAGTTAATTATTGCGCATGCGCATTATTCAAACATCTTTTGGCGCTAAAGGCAGGAACATGGAGAGCGTTTCTTCGTCTTAACCAATTCAATCCCATACTTTTTAGTTTCATTCTCATATTATATTTTGTATTTATTAGTATTCTATTCATTTTTATGAGGAATTATGAAGAAAGGAATCTACTTTCAAGAGGTGAATAAATTCTAACTTACAATATATTGTATTTAAAGGATTACAGCACTGTTAGATTGATCAAGAAAGATCTACTTTCAACAGGTGAGTAAATTCTAACTTACAATATATTGTATTTAAAGGATTACAGTATCGTTAAATTGATAAAGAAAGAAATCTACTTTCAACAGGTGAGTAAATTCTAACTTACAATATATTGTATTTAAAGGATTACAGTATCGCTAAATTGATAAAGAAAGAAATCTACTTTCAACAGGTGAGTAAATTCTAACTTACAATATATTGTATTTAAAGGATTACAGTATCGCTAAATTGATAAAGAAAGAAATCTACTTTCAACAGGTGAGTAAATTCTAACTTACAATATATTGTATTTAAAGGATTACAGTATCGTTAAATTGATAAAGAAAGAAATCTACTTTCAACAGGTGAGTAAATTCTAACTTACAATATATTGTATTTAAAGGATTACAGTATCGCTAAATTGATAAAGAAAGAAATCTACTTTCAACAGGTGAGTAAATTCTAACTTACAATATATTGTATTTAAAGGATTACAGTATCGCTAAATTGATAAAGAAAGAAATCTACTTTCAACAGGTGAGTAAATTCTAACTTACAATATATTGTATTTAAAGGATTACAGTATCGTTAATGATAAAGAAAGAAATCTACTTTCAACAGGTGAGTAAATTCTAACTTACAATATATTGTATTTAAAGGATTACAGTATCGCTAAATTGATAAAGAAAGAAATCTACTTTCAACAGGTGAGTAAATTCTTAACTTATAATGTATTGTATTTAAAGGATTTACAGTACTGTTGGCTTGTCTTAAATAATTGATTGTGAATGTATATTTCTAAATACTATCTTATTTTTTGTATTGAGCTTTAGACACCATGAGCTTTAGACGGCAGATTATAGGACAGTAATTTAGTGATATGTATTCATATGATGTTTAACACAATACAACTGTAGTTTGATCCAATTTTAGTATCATACATTGTGTTTAATATTCACATGATTTTATATTATTTTATTTCATTCCTTATGAGGAGTTATCAAGAAAGAAATCTACTTTCAAAAGGTGAGTAAATTCTTAACTTATAATGTATTGTATTTACAGGATTACAGTACTGTTGGCTTGTCTTGAATAATTGATTGTGAATGTATATTTCTAAATACTATCTTATTTTTTGTATTGAGCTTTAGACACCATGAGCTTTAGACGGCAGATTATAGGACAGTAATTTAGTGATATGTATTCATATGATGTTTAACACAATACAACTGTAGTTTGATCCAATTTTAGTATCATACATTGTGTTTAATATTCACATGATTTTATATTATTCTATTTCATTCCTTATGAGGAGTTATCAAGAAAGAAATCTACCTTCAAATTTACTTACTTGGATTATAATTATTATTAATAATTCATTATTATTATTAATTGACCACTCCTTTCAAATTTAATTCGGTCGTCTTGGTGTGATGGCTACCAGTGTAGATGATAACTTACCTTTGTTAGTTGTGACAGAAGATGGAGTTCAGGAAGGTAGTTGGGATAACATTCATGATAATAAAACTGAAGGAGTGAGTCGTGTATCTAGTGATGGGTTTATTGTGCTTGAGGAGGATATGTTGGATGAAACAAATGTTAAGAAGATAGTAGATATATTAGACACTGAAGATGTGGACGAAATTGAAGACATTGTCAGGAAAAATATAGTTAGTATATTACAGAATGAAGAAACAGATGAAAGAAAAAGTGATGAGGACTGTGTTAAAGGTGTGGCTGATATTGATTTCACTCCAGAAGAAGAAACGTGTATTGAAATGTTAAAAGGTACATGTAGATATATAATTCTATGTAATTAAACATGTTGAATATCTGTCCTCCAATAATGAAACTTCATACCTACCTTTACCTATAATAATGTATCTCTACCTACAGGGGATATATTATTAATTAATGGACAAACTATTGATAAAAAGTATTATACTGTAGTGAATGTAAGGACAGCACAGCATGGAGAAGTCCCTGTGGAATATGTTACTGTAGGTAAGTACCGATAACTGACTAATTATATAGCTATATAATTAATTTAGTGGGTGTGGTCTCATTAATTTATAATATGAATTTGTGTAATAATTATAACAGCTTGTGATGATCCCACTGGACCAATGCCATCTCGATCAAATATTCAGAGGAGACAAGTTGTAAAAAGAAAACGACCTGTTAGTAGAGACAAAATGAGACGAACGGGATCTGATTTCACACAATCTTTTCCAATACCTGGAATAAACACATCACCAGATATTGAAGAAACTGATTTAGCTTCATTAATACCAAATGAGGATGCAACTCATGAACCCATGGTACCTAAAAATAGATATTTAGTACCACATGAGGAAGCCATAACTCAGTGAGTGTTTATTTATTATTTATTTATCTCGTTATTCAAACAATACTTAAAACAATTGTTATGTTTATTATTTGTTTTCACTGTTATTGTGTTGTTAATCATTATTTATATCATATTATTCTATTGTATAGAGATAGGTTTGTGCATTCTGATTCTTATGCTCAGTCACTACCTATCCAGTACAGAAGAATTGAACAGTTTGGTGTATTGTCAGTATCAGGAACTGATAGACTCGGTAGACCAGTTATCGTATTCTCATCCTGCAGACTTCCACCTGTCTATCAAATAAGTCATGAGATACTGTTTGAGTTAGTTATAATATATATGTAATCTTTACTATCGGCCATCTTGTAGAGGAAACTAGTTTAATTTAGTATCCAGGAAGTGAAATAGCTGCTCTTCCTGGATACTAAATAAAGTTCATTTCCTGTTCAATATGATCGAATAGATTGTTTAGTAATACATTTGATTTCATAACTATTTTTCATTCCAAGTCAATAATGAGTACTTGCCTTATCACATGATTATCACATGATTACAGATATCTCAAGTACACATTGGATAAATATGTAGAAAGTGATTATACTCTAGTATATTTTCATTATGGATTAACTAGTGTTAATAAACCTAGTTATGGATGGTTGTATCAAATATATAAAGAAATAGACAGAAAGTTAGTTTCATCAATCTATGTATGTATGTATGTATGTATGTATGTATATATGTAAGTATATATGTATGTATATATGTATGTATGTATGTATGTATGTATGCGTGTATGTATATATGTATGTCAGTATGTATGTATGTATGCGTGTATGTATATATGTATGTATATATATATATATGTATGTAAGTATGTATGTATGTATGCGTGTATGTATATATGTATGTATGTATATATATGTAAGTATGTATGTATGTATGCGTGTATGTATATATGTATGTATGTATGTATATGTAAGTATGTATGTGTGTATGCGTGTATGTATATATGTATGTATGTATATATGTATGTATATATGTATGTATATATGTATGTATGTATATATGTATGCATGTATGTATGTATGTATGTATGTATGTATGTATGTATGTATATATAATTATGTATGTATGTATATATAATTATGTATGTAAGTATGTATGTATGTATGCGTGTATGTATATATAATTATGTATGTAAGTATGTATGTATGTATGTATGCGTGTATGTATATATGTAAGTATGTATATATGTATGCATGTATGTATGCGTGTATGTTATATAATTATGTATATATGTGAGTATATATATTAAATTTTGTATATGTATTTATGTTTGTACATATACGTAGGTAGGTTTGTATAATAATTTGTTCATTTGTGTTTTTATGGTATAAATTAAAAGAGAAGGTAATAAAGTGATAATTATTAATAATAATAAACGCATAATTATATTATAGTATAGTAATAATAGTTATTAATGGGTTTGTCAATAATTGAATAGACCTATCTATTATAATTACTTCACAAACTAATTTGTATGTTCTCCTAAATCTTGCTATCAAACATTTCACAATGGAAGTCAATGAAATGTGAAATAGACTTGTTATCAGCATGAAAGATTAATCTATTAATTAATTATAGATACAAGAAAAATTTAAAGAAACTGTATATTGTACATCCAACAAGATTTGTCAAAATCATGATGGGACTCTTTCGACCAGTAATCAGGTGAATGTCATGTGATATTATAATAAAGTCATGTGATCAACACCTCATTGTTCTACAGTTATAAATTTGGAAAGAAGTTGGTATATATTAATAGATTAGCTGAACTTGATGCTGTATTGTTCACTGACCAAATAGACATACCACAGGAAATAAGAGTGTAATTTGTTACCATAGCAACCCGTTGTTATAGTTACATTCATTATATATATATTATATTTTTAGTTATGATGGTACTCTCAGAACTCAGCCTCGTCCTTTCCTGACAACAGAAACTAGATCATCATTTTATATTGATATTGATCCATCATATACTGGTGATCAAGATACTATTAATACAAATATACAATTTGGAGTCTCCATAAACACGTGAGGCTTATTGCCATTGTGATTATTACTAATAATAGAACTATATTGTTACTAATATTGTTACTAAAAATAGAATTATATTGTTGCTAATAATAGAATTGCAGTTGCTAATACAATATCATTGTAGTGATTGTTACTAAAAATAGAATTACACTGTTACTAATAATAGAATTACATTGTTACTAATAATAGAATTGTATTGTTACTAAAAATAGAATTATATTGTTACTAACAATAGAATATCATTGTAGTGATTGTTACTAATAATAGAATTACATTGTTACTAATAATAGAATTGTATTGTTACTAAAAATAGAATTATATTGTTACTAACAATAGAATATCATTGTAGTGATTGTTACTAATAATAGAATTACATTGTTACTAATAATAGAATTGTATTGTTACTAAAAATAGAATATTGTTACAAACAATAGAATATCATTGTAGTGATTGTTACTAACAATAGAATTATATTGTTTATATTACTAATACATGTAATAGAATTGTAGTTATTGTTACTAATAATATAATACAGACTGAAGAAGTGTAGTGGAGAGGATATTCCTCTTGTTATGAGACAATGTATTGAATACATGACGAGAGATTCATTGACTGTAGTAGGAATATTTAGAAGAACACCATCTCAATATAATGTTCAGGAAGTCAAGAAAAGATTTAATTCAGGTATATAGATAGATAGATGTTTATACGATTAGACATGTTATCTTATTAGGTGAAGTTGTTGATCTTGCTGAATATAATGATCCACATTTGGCAGCTACTACTCTGAAAATGTTTCTAAGAGAATTACCACAACCACTGCTAGCATTTGAAACTAATGCTAAAATATCACAACTAAAACGTAAGTTAACAAATAAGAGTATCTGTTCTTTCTGACCACTTATGCACTTCCTTTCTCTCGTGCATGTAGATGTTCCTGAAGAAAATCGAGTTGCTAAATGTCGTGAGATTGTGTCTTCTCTACCAGAGTTAAACTATACTATATTAAAATATCTCATGATGTTTATCTGCAAAGTATGTCTGTCTATCTATCTATCTATTTAGTTGATGAAGCAATCCACCCATCTTTTCATTCATCTATCTATCTTCCTATCTTGTCATTAATCCATCTATCTATCTGCTATCCATCTATCTAAATATTCTACCTGTCTATTTACCTATCTATTTATCTATCTATTTATCTATCTATCTATCTATCTATCTATTTATCATCAGGTAATAGAACATGAGGATGAAAATAAAATGTCAAGTGTTAATCTATCCATAGTGTTTGGTCCTAATCTATTGTGGTCTCAAAATGAAGTAGCTACTCTCAATTCAATGAGTGAAATTAATAGATTCACTTTATTCATTATGGATCATTACACGGACATTTTTATTAAATAATTGATTATCAATAATTACATGCATTCCGTCTTTATTATTATTATATATATATACATATATATATATATATAATTATTACTCGTCATTTCATTCTGTGTGCTGTAAATTGTGATTATAGTAACTTTTAATTAGTAGTTATTAATTATTCTAGCTGTAATGATATTCATAGCTTTGCTAATTAATTGATCTTTTGGAGATGGGTAATTGTTTTGGTCTTGATACGGATGAACCTCCTCAAGAAGATTTAGTGAGTTAGAGTGGGAATAATAATAATAATGATATATATTGTTATAATAATTATATATTACTATATAGGAGATCAGAAGAGAAAGACAAAGACAAGCTGCTTTACTAAGACAACAAAAGGTATGTGTGGAGGGAGGGCTGGTTGCTGTGGCTCAGTAGTGGTAGCTACAGGTCCTAGGTACTGCTATTGTAGTACGAGACCCACCCAGTGGGGTAACACAATGCTATTGAATCAGCTTTTCATTTATATGCTAATGTAACAAAATTAATTACATATAATTGTGTATTATTGATAGGAAGAATCTCATGGAATAAAGAATCCAGAGTTATTAAAAGCCAAACAAGAAAGAAAACGAGAAATTGAAAAAAAGGCGGAGTTAGGAGGAGGAGGAGGCGGTGGACTAAAGGTATGTATAGTTAATTATTATTATTATTATTATTATTATTATTATTTTGTATTCACAGTGGACTGTTGGATAATAAACATTGGATATTATTAATTAATATAATTGTTATTTTTAACAATAATACAATGTTCCAGATCAGATGACAATATCGATTATGTTGTATATGTGTGTGTGTGTGTGTGTGTGTGTGTGTGTGTGTGTGTGTGTGTGTGTGTGTGTGTGTGTGTGTGTGTGTGTGTGTGTGTGTGTGTGTGTGTGTGTGTGTGTGTGTGTGTGTGTGTGTGTGTGTGTGTGTGTGTGTGTGTGTGTGTGTGTGTGTGTGTGTGTGTGTGTGTGTGTGTGTGTGTGTGTGTGTGTGTGTGTGTGTGTGTGTGTGTTATGATAATGGATAGTGGCATATTCCTAGTTTTGGTCTCATTCATTGATTATTATATATGTTGTATACATTACAATAGACAATTGCCTAGATTATAACCCAATAAATAAATTGTAGAATCATAAACAGATACTGTCAAAAGGAAGTATGAATATAAACATTTTTAATGATTAATTAATTAATTAATAATTTTAATTAATTATTAATAAGCCACACCCATTATTAATGCAACAACCCTCTTTGTGTAGAGTTGTTGCAGTACTATTAATAATGTTGTGTGTTGGATTTATATTTGTCTTACTGGAACTTCCAAACCTAGTGAATTCTTTGGATCATCAATCCACTGGATCAGGAGATAATGAAGAATATAAATTAGAACTTGTATCTGTGGTATGTAAATAGATCATCTTTGGATAGATAGATATATATAGTAATGAATATCTCTATAATTATTTATCACAATTTTAGTCATCTCTTTTATAAACAATTTGAAAATAGATCACTTATAATTATTGATAGGTTTTTCGTCATGGTGATCGAAGCCCTGTAGATGCCTTTCCAACTGACAAATATAAAGAGGAGTTTTGGCCACAAGGATTTGGACAATTGAGTATAGTAAGTAATAGTAAATATTAACAATGATGCAATTGAACACTGTTTATAATATATTATACAAAGCATGTTGTTAATAGTAAACAAGACAAAACAAATACTATACTGCTATGTGTGTGTGTGTGTGTGTATGTGTGTGTGTGTGTGCATAACTGCATATATATAATTATATATATGTGTGTGTGTGTGTGTGTGTGTGTGTGTGTGTGTGTGTGTGTGTGTGTGTGTGTGTGTGTGTGTGTGTGTGTGTGTGTGTGTGTGTGTGTGTGCATAACTGCATATATATAATTATATATATGTGTGTGTGTGTGTGTGTGTGTGTGTGTGTGTGTGCATAACTGCATATATATAATTATATATATGTGTGTGTGTGTGTGTGTGTGTGTGCATATATATAATTATATATATATATATGTGTGTGTGTGTATTATTAAATACTATTTTAATTATCACAGGTTGGAATGCAACAGGAATATCATTTAGGAAATATATTACGTAAAAAATATGTTGATTGTAAATTTCTATCATCTGATTATAAGCGAACAGAGGTACTATAATGTATTACCATATTTCATAATAATGTCATGTGACTATCACGTGTAGGTATCAGTTCGTAGTACTGACTATGATCGTACATTAATGAGTGCTGAAAGCCTATTGGCTGCATTGTTCCCGCCAAAACTTGAACACGTAATTACATTATTATACATTAATATCAGTAACTCTTTCTATTAATATAGCGATTTAATTCTAGTATCCCATGGCAACCAATTCCAGTATACACAGTACCAGAGGATATAGACAATGTAATATATAATAATAATTATGTATATATATATGTATGTATATGTGTATCTATGTATGTACGTGTGTATATATGTATGTAAGTTTGTATGTAAAATACGTATGTGTATGTATATATATATATATATATATATATAATATATAATTATATATATATATATATAATGTTGTATTTTTATCTGATAGCTTTTACAATCATGGCATGTAGATTGTCCTGAATATATTAAATTACGAGAGAGAGATATCAACACACCTGAGTATATCAAAAAAGAGGAACAAAATGAGGTTTAATGAATTTATAAATAAACTGACATACTTCAATATATTTATATGTATATCATATTCATAGGAGTTATTTAAACAACTAGCAAATTGGACAGGTCTATCACAAGTGAATTTGTCTAATATTTGGACACTTGAGGATACTCTATTTGTTGAGGTATGTAAAATCATTTTGATCAAAACCACTTTACAATATGAACATTATTATGTAACTTGAGAAATTGTTTCCACTAAATCAGAAACGGTTGATTTTATAAACAAAAAATCAATACCAAGAGCAAGGCTGATAAGGAAATTCAAGAGAACACTAAAATGTTCATGATTCCTACAAACAACGTTTTTGATCAAAACCACTGCAGAAACATAATAAGTACATCATTATGTAACTCTAGGAACAGTTTCAGAAAACTGTTTTTTCCAGTCAAAAAATAAGTACCAAGGCTATAGTTCATGGTTCGATTAGAATTTCAAGAGAACACTAAAATGCTCACAGTTCCTACAAACAACATTTTTGATGAAAACCATTGCAGAAACATAATAAGTACATCATTATGTAACTCTAGGAACAGTTTCGGAAAAATGTTTTTTCCATTCAAAAAATAAGTACCAAGGCTATAGTTCATGGTTCGATTAGAATTTCAAGAGAACACTAAAATGCTCACGGTTCCTACAAACAACGTTTTTGATCAAAAACACTGCAGAAACATAGTAAGTACATCATTATGTAACTCTAGGAACAGTTTCGGAAAAATGTTTTTTCCAGTCAAAAAATAAGTACCAAGGCTATAGTTCATGGTTCGATTAGAATTTCAAGAGAACACTAAAATGCTCACAGTTCCTACAAACAACATTTTTGATGAAAACCATTGCAGAAACATAATAAGTACATCATTATGTAACTCTAGGAACAGTTTCGGAAAAATGTTTTTTCCATTCAAAAAATAAGTACCAAGGCTATAGTTCATGGTTCGATTAGAATTTCAAGAGAACACTAAAATGCTCACGGTTCCTACAAACAACGTTTTTGATCAAAAACACTGCAGAAACATAGTAAGTACATCATTATGTAACTCTAGGAACAGTTTCGGAAAAATGTTTTTTCCAGTCAAAAAATAAGTACCAAGGCTATAGTTCATGGTTCGATTAGAATTTCAAGAGAACACTAAAATGCTCACGGTTCCTACAAACAACATTTTTGATCAAAACCATTGCAGAAACATAATAAGTACATCATTATGTAACTCTACGAACAGTTTCGGAAAAATGTTTTTTCCATTCAAAAAATAAGTACCAAGGCTATAGTTCATGGTTCGATTAGAATTTCAAGAGAACACTAAAATGCTCACAGTTCCTACAAACAACATTTTTGATGAAAACCATTGCAGAAACATAATAAGTACATCATTATGTAACTCTAGGAACAGTTTCGGAAAAATGTTTTTTCCATTCAAAAAATAAGTACCAAGGCTATAGTTCATGGTTCGATTAGAATTTCAAGAGAACACTAAAATGCTCACGGTTCCTACAAACAACGTTTTTGATCAAAAACACTGCAGAAACATAGTAAGTACATCATTATGTAACTCTAGGAACAGTTTCGGAAAAATGTTTTTTCCAGTCAAAAAATAAGTACCAAGGCTATAGTTCATGGTTCGATTAGAATTTCAAGAGAACACTAAAATGCTCACGGTTCCTACAAACAACATTTTTGATCAAAACCATTGCAGAAACATAATAAGTACATCATTATGTAACTCTAGGAACAGTTTCGGAAAAATGTTTTTTCCATTCAAAAAATAAGTACCAAGGCTATAGTTCATGGTTCGATTAGAATTTCAAGAGAACACTAAAATACTCACGGTTCCTACAAACAACATTTTTGATCAAAACCACTGCAGAAACATAATAAGTACATCATTATGTAACTCTACGAACAGTTTCGGAAAAATGTTTTTTCCATTCAAAAAATAAGTACCAAGGCTATAGTTCATGGTTCGATTAGAATTTCAAGAGAACACTAAAATGCTCACAGTTCCTACAAACAACATTTTTGATGAAAACCATTGCAGAAACATAATAAGTACATCATTATGTAACTCTAGGAACAGTTTCGGAAAAATGTTTTTTCCATTCAAAAAATAAGTACCAAGGCTATAGTTCATGGTTCGATTAGAATTTCAAGAGAACACTAAAATGCTCACGGTTCCTACAAACAACGTTTTTGATCAAAAACACTGCAGAAACATAGTAAGTACATCATTATGTAACTCTAGGAACAGTTTCGGAAAAATGTTTTTTCCATTCAAAAAATAAGTACCAAGGCTATAGTTCATGGTTCGATTAGAATTTCAAGAGAACACTAAAATGCTCACGGTTCCTACAAACAACGTTTTTGATCAAAAACACTGCAGAAACATAGTAAGTACATCATTATGTAACTCTAGGAACAGTTTCGGAAAAATGTTTTTTCCAGTCAAAAAATAAGTACCAAGGCTATAGTTCATGGTTCGATTAGAATTTCAAGAGAACACTAAAATGCTCACGGTTCCTACAAACAACATTTTTGATCAAAACCATTGCAGAAACATAATAAGTACATCATTATGTAACTCTACGAACAGTTTCGGAAAAATGTTTTTTCCATTCAAAAAATAAGTACCAAGGCTATAGTTCATGGTTCGATTAGAATTTCAAGAGAACACTAAAATACTCACGGTTCCTACAAACAACATTTTTGATCAAAACCACTGCAGAAACATAATAAGTACATCATTATGTAACTCTACGAACAGTTTCGGAAAAATGTTTTTTCCATTCAAAAAATAAGTACCAAGGCTATAGTTCATGGTTCGATTAGAATTTCAAGAGAACACTAAAATGCTCACGGTTCCTACAAACAACGTTTTTGATCAAAAACACTGCAGAAACATAATAAGTACATCATTATGTAACTCTAGGAACAGTTTCGGAAAAATGTTTTTTCCAGTCTAAAAATAAGTACCAAGGCTATAGTTCATGGTTCGATGAGAACACTAAAATGCTCACAGTTCCTACAAACAACATTTTTGATCAAAACCACTGCAGAAACATAATAAGTACATCATTATGTAACTCTAAAAACAGTTTCGGAAAACTGTTTTTTCCCGTCAAAAAATAAGTACCAAGGCTATAGTTCATGGTTCGATTAGAATTTCAAGAGAACACTAAAATGCTCACGGTTCCTACAAACAACGTTTTTGATCAAAAACACTGCAGAAACATAATAAGTACATCATTATGTAACTCTAGGAACAGTTTCGGAAAACTGTTTTTTCCAGTCAAAAAATAAGTACCAAGGCTATAGTTCATGGTTCGATTAGAATTTCAAGAGAACACTAAAATGCTCACGGTTCCTACAAACAACGTTTTTGATCAAAATCACTGCAGAAACATAATAAGTACATCATTGTGTAACTCTAGGAACAGTTTCGGAAAAATGTTTTTTCCAGTCAAAAAATAAGTACCAAGGCTATAGTTCATGGTTCGATGAGAACACTAAAATGCTCACAGTTCCTACAAACAACATTTTTGATCAAAACCATTGCAGAAACATAATAAGTACATCATTATGTAACTCTAGGAACAGTTTCGGAAAAATGTTTTTTCCAGTCTAAAAATAAGTACCAAGGCTATAGTTCATGGTTCGATGAGAACACTAAAATGGTTCCTACAAACAACATTTTTGATCAAAACCACTGCAGAAACATAATAAGTACATCATTATGTAACTCTAAAAACAGTTTCGGAAAACTGTTTTTTCCCGTCAAAAAATAAGTACCAAGGCTATAGTTCATGGTTCGATTAGAATTTCAAGAGAACACTAAAATGCTCACGGTTCCTATAAACAACGTTTTTGATCAAAAACACTGCAGAAACATAATAAGTACATCATTATGTAACTCTAGGAACAGTTTCGGAAAAATGTTTTTTCCAGTCAAAAAATAAGTACCAAGGCATGGTTCATGGTTCATGGTTCATGGTTCGATTAGAATTTCAAGAGAACACTAAAATGCTCACGGTTCCTACAAACAACATTTTTGATCAAAACCACTGCAGAAACATAATAAGTACATCATTATGTAACTCTAGGAACAGTTTCGGAAAAATGTTTTTTCCAGTCAAAAAATAAGTACCAAGGCTATAGTTCATGGTCCGGTTAGAATTTCTAGTGAACACTAAATGCTCACGGTTCCTACAAACAACGTTTTTGATCAAAACCATTGCAGAAACATAGTAAGTACATCATTATGTAGCTCTAGGAACTGTTTCGGGAAAATGTTTTTTCCAGTCAAAAATAAGTACCAAGGCTATATATAGTTCATGGTAGAAATTAGATTTTCAAGAGAATACTAAAATGCTCATTTTTAAACTGTATTTATGTGTGTAATGTGTTTTTAATTATATAATATTCATTTCATAGTATACTAATAATCTTACAATGCCTAAATGGTTTACTGAAGATATTCTACACACTTTACATTCACTGTCGAGTTTTGTTTTATCTCTCTATTTTAATAATAAGTTCAAAAGACAGATTACTGGAGGTATGTATGTATGTATGTATGTATGTGTGTGTGTGTGTGTGTGTGTGTGTGTGTGTGTGTGTGTGTGTGTGTGTGTGTGTGTGTGTGTGTGTGTGTGTGTGTGTGTGTGTGTGTGTATGTATGTATGTATGTGTGTATGTATGTATGTAAGTATGTGTGTATGTATTTGTAAGTATGTGTGTGTGTATGTACGTAATGTGTTGTATATTTAGGAATATGGGCTAATGAAGTTATTACTAATATGATTTTAAAATCTTCTCAATCACCTGATATGGAGGATAAAAAGTTATTATTATATTCATCTGTAAGTTTATCTATCTATCTATCTATCTATCTATCTATCTATCTATCTATCTATTCATATATCTATCTATTTCTCTAGCACGATACAGTAGTGGCTGCAATGTTAAGTGTATTTAATATATATAATGATATTCAACCTGTGTATGGGAGTGCATTTGTCATTGAACTATGGTCTTGTAATGGGTAAGTCCAGCCACACCCACTCAATTAATTGATTAAATAAATTTTAATTACCCATAGAGAGTACTATGTAAAGTTTTTATATCGTAACAATACATTCACTGATGACATCATAGAATTAACACATCCTCAATGTAATGAAAGACTATGTATGCTAAATGAACTTATAAGGTTTGTTAATTTGTATAAGCACATACATACACATATACATACATACATACATACATACATACATACATACATATGTATACACAAATACATACATACATACACACATACATACATATATACATACATACCTACATACACACATACATACATAAATAGATACATACATGTGTACATAAATAGATACGGTACACCTATAATTTGTATTATTCTAGTATAATGGAGGACTACATGATTACTAATGAAGAGTGGTTAGATTTGTGTGGAGTACATCATAATGACACTACACCAACATCACAAACCACACCAACATCACAAAGTAATCATGATAAAAATTGTAAGTATTTTATTATTATAATACATAATTATATTGTATTATTCATATGTAGTAATTACCGGTCTGACTGTGGGTGTGGCACTCCTGTCTATTCTATTGGTTATCGTGATAATGATTTGTTTTATGATGCTAATAGTAGGACAATGCAGACACAACAAAGTGTTAAAAAGATATGTACCATTGCAGACTGAGGATGATTTGTAAAATCATTATAATGTATGATAATGTGATGTGGATATATATAATTTGTCAATTGTATGTGTTATCACTTCAATAATTAAATAAAATGGTGGATATGACATTGTGACAGTAATAACAAAACTAAGAGTAACAGGTACACACAAAACGATTACAGTAACCCGTAGCTCCACCTATGGGCGAGCTCAGATTAACATCAGAATAATACAAATTTAAATTTTGAAGTTAAAATATTAGTTATATATAATTATATATCCGCTTTCCTCAATTAATTTCATTTTTCCTCAAGTTCTTTTTTTCTGATAGTAATGATGTCCGATTACATCAATATAAAATGATGCTCCATTATAACATGCTATTGCTAACACAATAAGATAAAGAAACATGTTGTATTCAATCCTATATAAAATAATATGGTAGTAATCATGTGACTATCATGTGACTGTACTCACGAGAAAAAGGTATAGAATGACAATAGTGTGGATATTAATATATATACAACATGCCAGATGAGATACACTACTTTACGATATTGTGGTCCTAGTATATTAAACAGTTTCACTAATGGCTTCCTTTTTGCATTCTCCACAAGATAAGTATAACTATTTGAGTAGTTTCCCTCTTTAACACGTTTACTTCTCCATATAAAAACCTATTTTAATAAATCTCATTTATTAATTATCATTTTAATTATTAATTATACTCACAATAAGACTGTATATTAGAACCCATACTAGCGAGACTATCATTGGTAATAAAATAAGATCCACCCATCCAATATGACCACACCCACTAGCCACACCCCCTAGCCCTTCTATTGGATTAGCACACATCACAAAACCTTGATCTTCAGTAGAATGCCTACAGACAATATATTATACACAATGTGTATGTATATAATAGACAATGTATATGTGAATATACAATTCATTGTTAATACATACACATTGTTATATTGTTAATACATACACAATGTTATATTGTTAATACATACACAATGTTATATTATTAATACATACACAATGTTATATTATTAATACATACACAATGTTATATTATAGGGCTAAATAAACACTATATTGTCATACACTAGTTATTATGATTATATTGTTCTTTGTTTATTTATTTATACATTATTCATTACACTGTTCTGTTCTTATAAAAACAATTATTACTAGCACATTTCATTACAACTTAGAAAGATCTTCAATACAGTAAACCATGCTTCTCTACAATGAACTGGCAGTATCAAGAACCATATGTATATATGTATGTATGTATGTATGTATGTATGTATGTATGTATGTATGTATGTACGTATATAAGTATGTATTTATGTATGTATGTACAGTGTATATATGTATGTGTGTATGTATTTATGTATGTATGTACAGTGTATGTATGTACATATACACTTACCATCTAATACCCCAAAGAGTTAATGCCGGTGATAAGTGTATTAATAATGATGTCATCTTATCAGCAGAATGAGGAACTAGAGAATTTCTCCACAAAAACACAGACAAGAGAAGAGGACCATTAGAAAATGAAAACAATACTGGAAACAATATGCCAAGTTTCCATGGTGACCACAGGTAAACAAGAAGTAAAATATTAGTGAAGTAGCAAAAGTCGAACATAAAATAATGATTGCGTGATTGCTTGTATGTATACCAACGATTTGTCAATAGAACAATCACTTTCTGTAAGGAGATTGAGATAGATAAGTTAAGTTATGATATTGTGAATTTAAAATTTAGTTTTAAGGCAGGCATAGCCCAGTTGGTCACATGTTGTATCACATGACTATCAGGAGTAGAAAACCCTGGTATTATAACACTTACCAATGTATGAAATATATAGAAATAAGCAGGTAAGTAGCCAGCGAGAAAACCAGTGACAGCAATATTCATTGAGAACACCTAACATGATGAATTTATAATATATAATAATATAATACTAATTTGATACATACAGTAAAATTTAACTTGTCCAATGTTGTGTCATTGAGTTTGTGTATAGCCAAGATGTCATGGAGGTCACTGTCCTCAAATTCAACCATATCATAATCAAGAAAATCTTCATGATCATCTGACAAGAGGAGGTAATTATTTGACTATAATATAATATATATATATATATTATATAATATATATGTATATAATTATTATAATAATAACACAATCCATGTAATGGTCTCACAATAGTACAATACAAGCTTACTTTGTTTGTCATTGTTATCCTTTCCTTCAGCCATAGTTTACCTGCAACTCACACCTCTTAATTAAATAATAATCCTAATTAGACTATGAAGGGCTAGTTAGTCTAGTCAGGGCTATAATAATGACAAATATGTATATGTCTACAGATATACCAATATCTCAAGAATGCAGATGTAGAAGATTCTGGTTTTTCTATCATGACATCAGGGCTTTCACTACCTCTGTAAGTATGTATATATGCTGTATTGTACATCTATCTATTCAAGTATCCATCTATCTATCTATCTATCTATCAATTATCTCTCTCATATACAGTGGTTACCACAACCTGTATTTGTGATATGGCGTGTATTTCTTGCACTGTACAGTCTGGTGTGGTTAATAGTACATCCAGCTATTAGAGGCTTTGGAGCGAGATGGTTAATATATTATACTGACCTTGCTTACGTCTGGCTGGTACTAATGTACATACTTCTGGCTATTGTTACTGTATTGTACACAATACAAATGTATGTTGGAAAACGTACACTGCTATCTAAACCACTTGATGACTCTGAGTTACCTCCTGAAGTATATAGTAGAGATAATATTGACTTCTTTGTCAAATTCGTGTGGTTTATGTACGTCAATGCATTGAGTACTGCTCCTGTTGTAGTGGTTGGGTTTTATGGTACAGTAGTGGAAACATTTGAAGACATTGATGTTGCTTCTGTTCATGTACATGGTATTAACCTACTGTTCATATTACTTGATCTCTGTTTGAGTCGTATGCCAATTCAAATTCTTCATTTCCCATGGGCTGGTACTTTTGATGTAGTGTATATTATATTCACTGGGATATACTTTGCTGCAGGAGGTACAGATATTGATGGTAATCCTTACATATATACAGCCCTGGATTATAGAAATTCCCCAGCTGGTGCATTCGGTTTTGCTCTGTTGTTATCTTTGCCTCCGTTCATTGTTCATATTATCATGTGGAGTATAGTTTTATTACGCAACTTCATTTACAAAAAGTTTTTATGTTCATATCGAGATATTTACACAGATACTAATCATGAAAATCATGGAAATATTGAATTATTATAATTGAATTTTAACACTAATTTAAGTTAATAGTAAATTATATTAAACTTTATTCATAGCTAGTAAATTTTCTAGTGCCACCTAATTGTTTGGAAAGTATAGGAAATGTCTGTATATTTTCCGGATATTAACGAAATGGCAGTTGATTCAAAACCAGCAGATGTGAAAATAATTTGTTTAGGAGATAGTGCAGTGGGAAAATCAAAGTTAGTCAATATGTGTGTACAACTACAATACTACATTATCATTATTCATAGATTAGTAGAAAGATATTTACTGGACAAATTGTATCCTATATATATAATATGGTTTATAATAAAACAATTGTGGTGGTGTTTATAAACATCATCACATTAATTATTTATCTTGACAATAATAAACAGCAAACCACAACAACACTCAACATATGCAGTGACTTTATTTCATCATGAGGCTGATATCAATGGAAGAAAATTAACAGTGGGTGGGTGTGTAGTATAGCATCTATTTTATAACCTATCTATATATATATATATATGTAATTATGAATATGTCACATGATACAGATATATGGGATACAGCTGGTCAGGAGAGATTTAATTCAATGCATCCATCTTATTATCATGGTGCTCATGCTTGTGTACTAGTAAGAGAATGAATATCATCTCAATTATGTATGGTGTGTCTAATCTCGTGTTGTCATGTGATCACATGATGTCACAATGTGTTGTCATGTGACTCACATATCTCGTGATGTGTGACATCATGTGATATCACAATGTTTGTCATGTGACATCACATGAAGTCACAATGTGTTGTCATGTGACATCACATGAAATCACAGTGTTGTCATGTGACATCATGAAGTCACAATGTGTTGTCATGTGACATCACATGATGTCATATGATGTGTGATGTCACAGTGTGTCATAATATGTCTATACACAGGTATTTGATGTTACTCGCAAAGTCACTTATAAGAATTTAAGTCATTGGTATTCTGAATTGAGGGAGAGTAGACCACACATTCCTTGTCTACTTGTAGCTAATAAAATAGATGGTAAGAATAATGAAATCATTATAATTATTATTAATTATAATTACTTATATTAATAGTTGATTACAGAGTCACTGAAAAGAACTTTAATTTTGCCAGAAAACACAAATTACCGTTATATTTTGTATCTGCATCCGACGGTACTAATGTAGTGAAAGTGAGTTGTATGTTGTTTAATGAAATGTATGATAATTTATATTACAGGTATTTAAAGAAGCTATTCGTGCTGGTATCGCATATAAAGAGAATTCACAAGATATAGTAGATCAGATAATGGAAGAATTACGGGTGAGTGAAGGAGAGATAGATGGATGGATAGACAGATATCATATTATATTATTCCATTCCTTAGGCAATGGATGATTTGCCTAATGAAACAGTGGAGACTGTAAGCTCAGTAGACACATTCCCAGACTGATACTCAACCTCATTCCTCTGCTGGTATTTGTAATGTCAGTCAGTTGACTTTAATATTTAATTTTTAAACAAATATTTTAATTTCCACAAATCGATATATTTTATTATTAAAGAAAGTTTATGAAAATGTGTTTGATAATTAATTATCTTCAACTTCTCTTTTCTGTTTTAGATAATTTGGTAAAACTCTTCGTCTCGCATTAATAAACCAGTTGTTAAGTTGTTGTAGAGATAGTCCAGTTTGTAAGCACAATGTACATTTATCGCTATCAGTAGGGTATGGATGGTAACAGTTACTGAACAACCAATCCTTTAAGATCTTTTGACTTACAGGTGAAGTCTTTTCACGTTTCTTTGTTCCTTTGCTTGCATTTTCTACAAATGACTTTTTATTTTTTGATTTTCGTCCTTTAATTTTCATCCCACTGTCAATAACGCTGTTAGCTTGAATACATTGCCCTTCATATCTACTGGTTTCTGTATGGACAATATCTGCCTCTATATCAAGAGCTGCCTGGAGTTTTCGCAGACTTGGGTCTTCAGAGAGTATTCGAAGAGCTTCCAGTAATACATGATCGGGCTGGTGAAGTCCACTCAATGCTTCTGCATTCAGTAGATCAATATTTTCTGTGCTTGTTAAAGACCCTACTGCATTTTCAACTTGTGTTAAATGAGGATTTTCAGCTAGTAATATATCTCTGATATAAGAGGTTTCAAAATCCAATATTTCATCATCCAATGAAGTACTGTTTAGTGAAGAAGTGGCCTCTTTCCCACAAATCTGTTGAATCATTCTGTTATCTTCTGAATCAATAGAACCAC
The DNA here is from genome assembly GCA_947044365.1 of Petrosia ficiformis. NCBI lineage: Eukaryota > Metazoa > Porifera > Demospongiae > Haplosclerida > Petrosiidae > Petrosia > Petrosia ficiformis. The sequence goes on from OX345651.1 coordinate 102,486, forward strand.
TGCATAATTGCTGAGTGGAGGAGTCTGGTATAGCTTGTAAATATACACAATTATCTGAGGTATCAGTGGTGTGTAGCGATGTGTTATTGCTTTCAAGAGGGACTGAAGGTAACAGATGTACCATCATATGTTCACTAGACATCTCGCAATTATGATTTACGATTTAAAACTTTGAAAACGTTTTTGTTGCATGCATGCAGTCTTCTGGTTGTCAAACTAGACGCGCATCATAATTTTTATCGTGTTGTGGGCGTGTCGCCTATTAATTGACCAATCGGGTTGAAGAATTTACGCGTTACCTAAATAAATCAGACGTGTTTGCGTGTTATTATTGCAAAAAATGTTTAGTTTGTTAAAGAATGCACTGTATCGCCCTACAATACTAAATAGAGCTTTAGGGGGACACAGACACATTACAACAACAGGAATGGAATCATTAAATAATCACGAAAAGGTTTGCCTATACCATAATTATAATTACAATGATTATCATCTTCATTGCAGATGATGCCTTTGGTGTGGTCCCTAACCTTCTTCATACTGTATGGACCATCTTACCTGTTACTGGCTACAATGCCTAAACCAGTGAAGAAGACATGAGCAGACTAATGGACCACTCATAATGAGCCAGCATTTCATATTAACATTTATTTTCAGCAAATTTTATTTGTTTTGGCAAAAAAAAACTTAAAACAGCACTGACCTAACAGTAAGTAGATCACAACACTACAGTTATTAATTAATTAAGAGTCTCAGTTAGCAGTTGTCTCATTAGTTAGTTCTTCTGTAATGAGAGAATAACAGTATAATAGCTGTGCATGCGTGCGTGTGTGTCTGTCTGTATAATTATAATAGTATTGGTCTGTGTAACTTACAGCATATGATTCAAGCAGTTTAGCAATACGTGCACCATAATCAGGATCTGCTTGACTGAAATTCTTCACCTGATATATACATAGATAGATAGATACATACATACATACATAGATTAAATATAGATAGATAGACGTGCAAACAGACAAATAGATGGACTTACGGCTCGCTCTTGTATGAATTTCTGAGCACCTTTCAGATGTCCAGCGATATTTTCAGTGAGTCGTGTCCTTGCAGCTTCATCAAGCGTCTCTCGATAGAATATTCCAACCTATTTGTGGGTGTGGTTAATTATAATTAATAATTAATAATTATGAGTACTTGAACAAAGTTTTCATCATCAGCAGTATTGTATCGGCCAACATCAGCGTGTGGTCCAGATCCCTGATTAAACATAGATAGATGGATAGATACATGAATATGATGAATAATGAAGTACATAGATAGATAGATAGATAGATAGATGTAGCAAACGTACGACATTAAAACCAGCATTGGCATGTTTCAAATCATCCACTGGTCCATTGAAACTATTGGGGAAATAATTAGGAGCCCCATCTATAATTACAATTAATTAAATCACATAATTATTACATATATCACGTTACCTTGGTTACCATCAACACACATGAAACCATCTCGTTGGTAAGAGGTGTGTCTACACCCTTTGGGAGCATTAACAGGTATTTGATGATAATTAGTACCCAGACGATGTCGATGAGTATCAGAATACGAGAAAAGACGTCCCTGTAACATCTTATCAGGGGATGACTCAATACCAGGTGGCATATGAGCAGGACAGAAAGCAATTTGCTCAACATCCTGGAAATAATTCTTTGGGTTTTCGTTAAGTACAAACCTACCGACTGGTATCCTAGGGAAATCTTTCTGTGGCCAAACCTAATATTTAAATATTATTAATTAATGAATTAATGATTAAATAATTAATTACCTTTGTAACATCAAATGGATTATACTTCCACTTCTCAGCTTGTTCAAAAGTCATGAGCTGAATTGACATTGTCCAAGATGGCTACATAGATAGATACATAGATAGATAGATATACAGACATACATTTGTATCAAGATACTCACATAGTTTCCATTAGCAATAGCCTCATATAGATCCTGAATGGCATAATCAGGATTTGATCCAGCTAGTTCATTGGCCTTTTCCACTGGTAAATTCTTAATACCTTGATCAGTCTATAATAATGATAATAATGATAGGGTCATCCACTATCTTATAACTATAAGGTCATCAAGAAAAGTCATTAAGAAAGGTCATTCTTTCCTCTAAAACAAAAGACTTTTCTGAAACAATGTTAAAGGCTTCACAGTTTACACAAAGACAATAGAATGTGGTTGTCATAGCAACCTCTCATCACCTTGTAGTGAAACTTGCAGTAAATAGGCTCTCCCTTTTCATTAACTAGTTTGAATGTGTGTGAACCATATCCATTCATATGACGGTATCCGTCTGGAGTACCACGATCTGAGAACAGGAATGAGACTTGATGAGTAGTCTCTGGTCTCAGACTAATAAAGTCCCAGAACATGTCTGGGTCCTAAAAGAGTATATGAAGCATATACCAAGTAATGATAATTAAAATCAAATCTACCTTCAAATGAGTACGAGGATTACGTTTTTGAGTATGGATGAAACTTGGGAACTAATTAAAGGAAATTATCAATTATTTGATAATTAAATATACTAATTTAATTGTCTAGTATTTAATTAATTAATTAATTAATTGAATTACCAGAAAAGGATCTCTGATGAAGAATATTGGAGTGTTATTTCCAACTAGATCCCAATTTCCATCTTCAGTATAAAACTTAACTGCAAATCCTCGTGGATCTCTTGCAGTGTCAGCACTTCCAGACTCACCACCTGAGAAAAGGAATAGTTACATAAAGAAGTCGTGAATATTAATGAGAATATGATTATTAACATACCAACAGTAGAGAAACGAACAGCTAATGGTGTTCGTTTTCCAACTTCGCTAAAAATTTTAGCTTTGCAATATTTAGTAATATCATGAGTTACCTCAAAATAACCAAATGCACCTGTGTGTGTGTGTGTGTGTGTATGTGTGAAATGTGTAATAAGTGATGTGTGTGTGTAGAGACATGAGCAGGTAAGATTAAAACAAGACTAATACCTGTACATGTAATATTGTTTGTTCAGTATTGTCAGCAATGTACATGTACTTGTATTTAAGTACAGGTGAAAACATGTACTTGTAATGAGTACTTGTAATGAGTACATGTACATGTACTTGTAATAAGTACATGTACTTGTACTTGTAATGAGTACATGTACATGTACTTGTAATGAGTACATGTACTTGGATAGTCTCCTGTGCAACATGATTTTGTAACAATTTGTTATTACAACATGTTAGGCATGTGTATGTGTAATATATATGGGACTATAATTGATTTTTTGCCAAGCATGAGTAAATTAATTAATATTAATTATTATGTACGGATGTGTGGGTCTATCAGATAATTTGTGTTGGATGTACAGTCATGAATGTGAAATAGGGACTTGACAATTAATAAGCTGTTCAGTTAATCTATAACTAAAATCCATTTTAGTAATCTTTTGATTGTCAGGCTTACTTTAGTTTAGTTACAACTATCTATTATTGCTCAATTTTCTTCTTTTAGTTAGTTAAAGTTATTCCACTATATGTATGTACCTATTGCTACATTTCAGTTTCATGAGTACCCTTTAGCCACATCATGTGACTATACCATATATGGTAATCAGTCAGATGATAGTGAAAAGGGGTCACCAAGTAACACTACAGTATTTGTTGAACTATATTTACCTGCTCCCTTAGCATGTACAACACGTTCTGGAATCCTCTCTCTATCAAAATGAGCCATTTCATCCATGTACACAAAATCTTGCATTAGCATGGGTCCTCTGGGTCCAACAGTCTGCACAGATGTCTTGCTATCCACTGGATGGCCATGACTTGTCGTTAGCACTCCAGGCTAGAAAGAAAATAAATTAATAATAATAATAAAATTAATGTTCTCTTTGCAAAAGCAAGATGAACACGTGCTCATGGCTTCTGACTACTCACCGATTTTTTCGCTTCACTAAACTCGTTGAGCTGAGAAAAAACCTTTGGACGTTTTTGAGCCATTGCTGTTACTTGCAGAGATCTTCTAAGTAGAGAGAAAGATTGCTGTACTAATTGTGGTCTTTGTAGAAGTGGTCTACAGAACATTCCAGGGTTATGGAGCAAATCCGGAATCCCGTACACTTTTGTACACAATGGAATACATAGTAATTGCAGCATGCTGTATTACCATAGAAATTATGCAATAATAAGCAACAAACAATATTAATGTAAAAACAAACTATGTTAATAAACAATGGTACTTTTACTACAACAAGAATTACATAATAATAATAAAACACTACTTAATAAACAGTACTATACATAACGTTTATATCTTTGATACAGCTTCTTGGAGAATACCAATATCATATTTGATTTCCGAGGTAAGCTTTTGTAAAGATTCCTTGTTATCCAGTACCTGTATACTACGTGTATAAGGATTAAATCGAACTGCAAACGATCGAGGAATCTGTTTAGCCCATTCACTATATAAAAGATATATAATAGATACACATTTATACACAAATATCTATCTATATGTATCAGACACAGGACATATGTACTTTTATAATTCTAATTATCTGTACTTATTATTTCAATTGTTTTAATGAGTTTATCCCCAAAAGAAATTATAATGATGAGTCCAATAATCTCAAAATCTCACGATATCTTATTAAACAGATATTATACTATGTATGTGCATATGTGTGTGTGTGTGCAAATATGTGTGTGTGTGTGTGTGTGCATATGTGTGTGTGTGTGTGTGTATGAATATTAAAGATATCTTACATCAGTTTTTCTTTAGCCTCATTGAAACTTTCAGCTACAAAATACAGAGGTTGCATTTCAGTAATAGGGTACTTCTGTACGACAATCTTTGACACTTCAAATGGTTTCTTTTCAGGTACATCAGAAAGACAATGCTGGATATTATAACAGGTATAATTATGAGCTTGTAGATTTTCAAGTGTTAATTACCTGGAGCTCTCCAAATGAAGAGAGGAGACCAGCTCCATATGCTTTCAGTTCTCCATTCTGTCTACACATTCCAAATTCAATGGTAAACCAATATAACTAATGTAATGATAATTAATTAATTACTCATTATGAATCATCCCAATTCCCACACTATTCTATCCTGAGTCCCAAACTAATCATATCCCAGTACTTCACTAACTGTAGCTAATTTCTGTACATACTCCTCAGGAGCTCCAAGAGAAGCTAACCCAACTTCCTGAGAAAACTGAGCAAAGTCAGGATCACAAAACAATGGAGCGTGTCCCATTAACTCATGACAAATATCACTGTAGTTAACATAAAATATTAAAAAATAAAGTTGTCACGGCAACACAACATACGGTTCTGGAGTATAGTGTGGTTTTGATCCATGTCTCAAGTACTGAGTGGAATGAAATACCCGAAAAGCAAGACCAGCAAGAAAATCTCTTGAAGAAAGGAGACCAGCTACTGGACGAAGCTGAAACCCTGTACACTCTAATGTATGTATGTATATATGTATGTATATATGTATGTATGATGCATGTATATATGTATGTACATACGTATGTATGTATGTATGTATGTATGTATGTATGTATATATGTATGTATGATGCATGTATATATGTATGTACATACGTATGTATGTACGTACATTTGTATGTATGTATGTAACTATGTATGTAAATACTAAGGTAAATGTTTATACATGATGATTACCCATAAGATAGTCAGACACATCTTGTAGTTGTGGTATATTATCCTCTCTGTAGTGACAATTCTCAATTAATAATGGAAAAACATGATTATGTTCTTTGCAAGCACTTGTTGGATAGAGCTTTGTTAACTCCCGGAATATAGTACCCCTGTGGAATACATGTAGTATTAATGGATAGATAGATGAATGGATAGATGGATAAATAGATAGATAGATATACCATGTTTTAATTTCCGCTTCAGTATATTCCACACGAGGGATTGGTTCACCACTAAACAATAACCATATCACATGATTATCACATGATCAATAAACTTACTATTTATAATTATATGCTATGTCAGCAAAATATTTACGTCTCTCACGATAAACTTGATCAGTGAAACCCTATAAGTAAAAACCAGTAAATAGATGAACAGAATTACGAACTAACTAACAGGATGATCAGAATCAAGTTCTGATCCATAACTCAATACTCGATGAGCAACTTTGTCAAACTCTCGAATATGTCTTGGAAACCAAGGTACTATAATGAGCAATTAATTATTCATTACCTCTAGTAATTAATTATTATACTTACTCTCATTTTCAACAGGTGATGTTGATTGTACAGTGACATTGTTAGCATATGTGGAAACCTGCTTGACAAGTTTTTCAATCATGTCTCGAGGAGCTTTGCAATCAATAAAGAAGTCATATTCTTTACCAGGATTAGAACGAGAGGGACGTGATTCAATATGAGTCATATTGATGCCTAACTCCTGTGGATGGATAAATAGACGCAATAATAGATAGATAGATGCAAGAATAGATAGATAGATGCAAGAATAGATAGATAGATGTAAGAATAGATAGATAGATGTAAGAATGGATCATATAGATGGGGGACAAATTTACAAATGATGATAATGAGTATATCTCACTTTAAAAGGTTCCAAGGCAGTCACTAAAGCTCCCTTCTTCTCTTCTAGAGAGAATGTTAAAGATATCTTGGGTTCTCCATTATCTATAACAGGAATATAAGAATCAGTGTTTGCTCCAGCATCCATAGTTCAACAGTGTCTTTGTGAGGATTGAGGGATAAACAAGGGCGTGTCCTGATCATGTGATAGGGGAATTCCCTTTTATTAACAAAATTCAAATGGCCTCCTTTCTGCATTTCCTGAGAACTACACCTTTCCTTATTGTGAAACCATCTTCTGGAATAATACTTTCCAGATTGATCACAAAGCCTTTTTCAGAGACTACTGGAGATGAGGTCAATAAGGCAAAGATTGCATATGAACAGAATAAACAAAGTTTTCAGCCAACGATATTTTCAAAAATAATAAGCCGAGAAATACCAGCAAACATTATTTATGAAGACGATAAAGTTTGTGTTAATTAATTATTCATACATTTATTAATTAATTTCATTCTTATAGTGCTTAGCATTCCACGATATAAACCCAGTGAGCCCCACCCACATTCTTGTCATACCAAAAAGACACATTCCCATGTTGTCAGAAACTCAGGATACTGATACTGAAGTATGCGACCACAAATATTATCATAAAATGTAATTATTAATACTCATTAGATATTGGGACACTTAATGAGAGTGGTTCGTCAAGTTGCTGATAATGAAAAATTAACTGAAGGATTTAGAGTTGTAATTAATAACGGATTGCACGGATGTCAATCTGTATATCATCTACACATCCATGTATTGGGAGGACGGCAAATGGGATGGCCTCCTGGTTAATTAAATATTGAATTTAAAAATATTTCATTCAAAAAAAAAATAATGAAATTGCTAATTAAATAACTACCATAATATCATCCAGAGATTTTCGACTAACATCAGGGACTTTGGCACCTTTGGCAGGGAATCCAACAGGCAGGAGCAACATGACTTTCTCATTTACTGGACGTCCAAGCAGTTCTCGCAACTGACCTCCAGCATTCAAAGGTGTGGTTGTCACGGTAACTAATCCTGCATTCTGGATAGCAGTAATTAGTAAACCACACGCCATTGCTGTACTGATCTCGTAATAATAATGAGCAAAACGATTTCCCTTTTCATCTACACGATATTGTTGTTTGAAAACAAGAATAAGATAAGGCGCTTCTTCCAAGTATGGTTTGTTAGCACCTGTATGTATAAATTTCAGATCATTAACCCATTTATCACCCATACGATGATTATAATTAAGATATTCCTCCTGTTCTATGATGCTTCGTATCTTTGACTTTGTCTTGTGATCTTTAACTACTACAAATGTCCAAGGTTCACAGTGTGCACCAGAAGGGGAAGTCCCTGCCATTTTAATGATATTTTCAATTATTTCTAAAGGTACATCTTCTGTACTGAATTCTCGGATTGATCGTCGCTTATTCATTTGTTGGTAAAACTCTTTGGATCGTTTTATCATATCTTCATTGCTAAGTCTCGTAAATTGGTATTCAATATGAGGTGTGTCAGGTGAATGGAGAGAAGGTGCTAATAGGTCTGGATCAAAATCTTCTCGGAACTCAGATAAAGGATGCTCTTCTCGCAGTATCCTGGCCATCCTCTTCTTCTGTTCTTTATGGATTCTCTTTTCGAGGAAATACACGAACAGTACACCACAGCAGAGAACTAACAGGTAAGGCCAGTTTGAATACAGAAATGGAGCTTCTTTTTCCAGGAAGCTAACCACACTATTTACATCATCCATCTTGCAATGTGATTAACCACGCCCTAAAGGAGGGGCTGACAACTACCACGCCTTGTGGGTGGGGTTGATAAACTAACACGCCTTTAAAGGTGGAGTTAATAAAAACCACGCCTTAAGGCGGGGTGTTAATAACCACGCCTTTAAAAGTGGGGCTATAATAGGCATGGCCAGCAAAAACCACGCCTCTAAAGGCGGGGTTACCACGTGGTATGGCATCTAAAAGGTTTTTGAGAATCAAAAAGTTTTTAGATTCATCACCAGAAAGAATATACCTGTGTAACTGGTATGTATATCTGGTTAAACCAGGTAAAGAATTACCTGGTAATCAAGTACAATGTCATGTACCAATGAGGTGTGTGAATAAATAATTAAAATGATAATTTACAAATATTATTTATTAGGATGACTAAATTTGATATTAAAAACTATTTTGAACGTATTTATAATGTGAAACTTGATAAAGTGAACACAAGAATACAGCATGGTAAGTGGCTATTTAAACTGGTAATTAAATTGGGTAAATTAAATACATTAAATTGTTAATAATATAAGTCGTTTGTGTTAACTTAGGTAAAGAAAAAAGACGTTTACCTTGGAATATAATTATAAAGAAGAAAACGGACTATAAATTGGCTTATTTGACACTGGTATGATAATATTATCATTAAATAATGATGAATTCACTCATTAATGAGACTAATATTCCCAGACCCATCCTAATGAGGTTGGAATGGGTATGAGGATATTATATATCATTTGTATATATAATATTCCTGGACCCATTCTGATGAGGTAGGAATGGGTATGGGGATATTAATATAATTATACCTATGATTGCTATATAGAAGTATACATTTGGATTATATCCAATTAATAAGTGGATTATTACCTGGTAGCTAAGGCCTGATACCAGTACCATAATAAAACCTCATGCACATTTTTAAAATAATATATTTTTTATTACTTATTTTTATAGGGTAATAATCAAATTTTTCATTTTCCGGACTTATTTAGTAAATATGAAAACAGAAGATAAATAATAATAATAATAGTGATAAATACTTGTTATTGTCGTTATTTTGTTTGTTAAATATATAACCTGTGATCATTATGATACAATAAATATTAATAGTTGACTGGAATGTCGTATGCACAAACAAATAGACGGACAGATTCAAGTGAGTTTCGTGAAGCCAAATAGGTGTGGTCAGTCATGTGATTTAATTATTATTATTATTATTATTAGTGATAATGGAGCATTTTTGAGATTATCCAAAGAGAAATGTGAATAGAGCAAATCCAAACGACACACCCACACCAAATGATACTACACTACCTAACGAGCTCCGTCTCCCTGGAGATGAGAGAGGTTCCTCACATAGTGAAAGTCTTGGGAAACTGTTTGATTCTTGTCTCAAGTTTAATGTTGATGGACGTATTCTTGGTATTGCTAAACTACCTGATGGAGGCCGTCTAACTGGAAGGCTGTTACTTCTCTCACTACGAAAAGGTGTTAGAACAACTCCAGGACAGCTTGCTGTTAATTCATGTTCTGATGATGACACAATATCAGCAAGTCCTTGATCATGTTGTGTGGGTGTGATTGGGGATTGAGATAATGAGGAAGAAGGAATTCTGCTGAGCTGTCGCTGCATTTCAGATGTGTGGATATTTGGAGGTGTTCCTACAAGGGCTGGTGTACTTTGACTACGTTGATTACTATCACTTAGAAACTCTTCCTGTGTACAAACAATAGAATAAGATAATTATATGAATTTTTTCACACGAATATATATAGTGTGATAAGCTATGTAAAAACAATACATGCTGAATGTACATCACATGATATAAACATGCTTTTACAAATGATTGCTTACCCATCCTCCTTGTTCATCAATCCATTCGGACAATTCGTTAACAAGAAACTCGATGAATACCTCAATCATTCTACTCTGTTGTTCATCATAAAATGTTCTAGGTATAAGGCTATGAATCATTCGGAAACCAAGATAGAAAAGTCTAACGATCATTTGTAATGACAACTCCTTTTTAAGACTGTATATAGTATCGATGAACTTTTGAAGTACAGATCCATCTGGATTTATGAAACCTGATATAAGGGCACGCCATAGACTTCTCCCTAAAAGTCTATTGTTGAATTGATCTCCAATAACTCTTAGTCTGCATACCACTTGATCTGTTACACGTTCTTGTGTTGGATCCAATTCAACTTCCTCAATGCCTTGTTGTCTAAGGAATTCTCTCCATGCCTATATAAAGAAATGCAAAAACATGTCTACAGGAACTCATTCATGCATACAAATACATCTGTCGCATATTATACATGATTTCTGTATGTTTACATGTGGCGCCTGAAGCGATTATAATCGCTCATCAATCGACTGTGTTTACAAGCGAATTACATTAATTTTAAGTTAAACAACATAATTATGTCGTCATTTGTTTACTAGCTGAAATGGCGCGACATTATCTTTTTACCTGCGTAATGGTAGAAGAGGAGCTGCACATTTTTCTATCTTTGTCCACTCTTTGTTCTGACCAACAGTCACCGATGTCTTCGATGCTTGGGGTTATTGCTGAAGGTGATAATGGGGGAGACGGGGCCTCTTCAAGTGGCCGTGAAGAGGCACTTGTTTGCACTTGTCCTGAGGATAGAGGGAAGGTGTTTACAAGTGGAGGGTAAGAGCTGCTATTCTCTTCCTCCCGATGAATAAATCTCTGGAATGCTGCAATCGTAATCTGTTTGGTAACGTTTTCCACTTGACACTTTGCAGTGGCCATTAGACAAATCATGAACACTGCTTGTTTTTTTGAAGACTAAACTTTGGCGGACAAATTGCCTTTTTATAGACGATTGCACAACATGCTTAAACCTGCCTTTCCTGTGTTTAGCGTATATACACAGCTTAAAATAGGCGGGGCTGCCTTAGCTATATACTAAGTTTATGCCTGCCTAGTCATCATGATAGAAAACCGTCTTTCATCTTGAAAATAGTCGTATATATATTATATTGTGTAATGGCTGCTTTAGAAGAACAGTGTATGATCTTTCTATCAGCTTATTTGTCAGCAACACCACTCCCACAAACACAGCTACAAGAAAGAGGAGGTGGAATTAGCAAACAACCTAAGCCTCCCAACCAATCACAAGATCAGATTATAGCTGGTATTACAAGTTACAAACCAGAACGTCCTCTCCCTCAAGGACTCATTCCCGATCACTTACCAGATGTTATGAAATCAAACATTCATGATGTCAACTCACAACAAATATCCGATATGTATAATATTGAGAACAGCCTTACACTGGTATCAGATGGTACATACTCCAGATTAGATGTGATACACATGTATCTATGCAGCTTCAAAAATATTCTGGAATATGAACTAAACGATCATCAGGTACTTTATGAACGATTTTTGAGATATTTTAATCGCGTTTTTACTGAATTAATTGATCGCTGTCTTGTGGGCCAGGAACACTCAACACTGGTATGTACAGTATGTATGTATTTCACATTGATGCTTATATAATAATTACGTACATATCCATCCATTAATGCAAGTGTATGTACATGTGTGTGTATATATACATGTATATGTACATGTGTATGTATATATGTATATATGTATGTATTATGTATATATGTATGTATGTATGTGTATATGTATGTATGTATGTATATGTATGTATATATATATATATATATCTGAGAGACAAGATAATCATTGATAACATCTATGTCTGTTAATTATACAATAGTATGTCCACAATATGATTGTAAGGTTTCGAGAAAATATTTGTCAGTAAATCATCTAGTCTCATTCCCAGACTGCTAATGATATTTGGGAATGAGGTTTTGCATATACTGAATAGGTACTAATTATCTATTGATTAATAGGAGCAGCTGTTATTAAGAGAGTTCAAAAGAGCTGAAGAAAAGCGAAAATAAATAATAATAATAATCGTCATTACAATTATTACTGTGAAATAAATGTATAATTTTTTCTAAAAGACAATGATTATTAATTGTTATTGTTAATAAAAACAATTGATTGGAAATGTAATAAAACTGAATATATAAATTATATTAGTTAGTTACAATGTTCCGATATTGGGAAACGCTTTAGTGAAGTCATCAACTTCATTAACTTTATATAACACTGGATCCAAACGATATCTACTGGCTTTCAATGGAACACCATCAAAGAACTTCGCAAATAGATTAATACATTCATCCCTCTCGTTAAAGTGGGAGGGGTCAGTAAATAGACCATCTTTCATACAATTTTTACATGTAAACCTTTTACGAGGAGTAACCTATATATAATGTAACATACATACATATATACAATGTATGTATGTATGTATGTATGTTATATGTATGTTGTATCTATGTATATATGTATGTATGTATATAAGTATGTATGTATTTATGTATATATGTATATAAATACATACATATATATATATATATATATATATATATATATATATATATTTGTGTAATACACACACATAATTACAAACATGTAACAATAGTTTGTAGTAAATAAATAGATTGAGTTCCTACCTAGTAGAAAGTACATGTAGATGGTTTGCCAAACATATCTCATCAAAGACTATATATTATAATAATAGTTTATAAATATGTGTTACAAGGTCATGAATAATAAGAGAGTAGTTTACAATAACTGTTTTGATGTGTGAACTGAACTGCTTCTACTATAATATACGCTGGCTATCATTTATAAACTTAATATCTAATAATTTATCTCCATGGAAACCAATCTTCTTGTACTAAATAACTATATAAAATTCAAGCTACACAGGGATTAAAAAGTACAGTATTAATTATTATGAAGCTCTGTTAATGAGAGGTAGTTTAGAGGCTGTGTTTTGTTGTGTATAATTTGTAACTTCATATTGTAATACAATACCTTTGATCTCTTGTGGTTTATGGTTAAAAATATATTTCTATTCATTAACTATACACCTGGATTTATATTATAATAATTAATAATCATTCATTTGTGAACAAGATCAGGCAAGCCTTTTCAGCACTGCCTCTGTGAAATCAGAATACAAGATCCTAATTTGGAAATGTTCAAAGCAAGTTGTACATGTTACCATAGCAACTAGCTTAGCACATTCATCATAGTTACTTGGAAAAAAAATTAGTAACTAGCCTTATAAAGATATATACAGAGTTAATTATACTTATAGTTATAATAGGTGTACTAAAAGGGTTTAGGGTTTAGTTAAATAACTTATAAAGTGCCCGATTTTCATTTTAGTAGTTATAGTTATTACAGTAGACTTGTAATTTAGTTATAGTTTAGTTAACTATCATGTAACTATGTATATATGTACATGCATATATGTTACATTGTAAGATTATATATAATCAACGATATGATGTTATCCTCTAGTCAACATTATAGTTACTTGTTATTCTTGACTTGTACAAAATTTGGTCACTATGCCAACCTAGTACTAAGTATGTATGTACATGTTTACTATGTTAACAATATATACACATATTAATGTCTCTTAGTAAAGACAAAACAAAAGAGTTGACTTGTCATTTCATCACACTGCCTGAGGTAAAAGATTCAGCAATAGACCATTACACTAGAGACTACTATATACAATGAGTGTGTATATATGTGTGTATATGTGTGTGTGTGTATATATATATATATATATATATGTGTGTATGGGTATATATAAATATATATATGTGTGTGTGTGTGTGTGTGTGTGTGTGTGTGTGTGTGTGTGTGTGTGTTATATACCATAGTTAGAAAAGTAGAAAATAAACTATTGCATCATACCAAATGTTATAAAACATTTCACACAATCATAATTACTATACAATATCATACATATAATACATATACATATACATATATATATAATATTATACATACATACATATATATAACATACATACATACATACATACATACATACATACATAGTTACATACATATACATACATACATACATACATACATACATACATAAGTATGTACATAATTATATATATAATATTATACATACATACATACATACATACATACATACATACATACATACATACATACGTAGTTACATACATATACATACATACATACATGCATACATAAGTATGTACATAATTATATATATAATATTATACATACATACATACATACATACATAGTTACATACATATACATACATACATACATACATACATACATACATACATACATACATACATACGTACATATATTTATAGCACTTTGACGCCTAACATCAAAGGTACCGACTGTTCTATATTTTCCATATAGCACACTTTTTTGACCACATCCTGTTCTATATTTTCTGGATGTTGTTTGTAACACTAGAAAACAACGTGCTTACCTCGGGTTTAGTGCAAGAACGCTAAGTACTTCATTCTTCTTCTCCATTGTATTAATCCAAAGTACTAATACTGTACTATAAACCAGTTAAAGCACCGGGTTTCGCTCGTGTTGTCTTGGAAAATATAGCACTGGGGGTGGGGTCTCGAAGCCTCATAAAGCACTCGGCTAAGCCTCGTGCTTTATGAGCTTCTCGACCCCACCCCTCGTGCTATATTTTCCATACAACACTCGCACCAGTGCTTTAACTAATACATATAATATTATACATACATACATACATACATACATACATACATACATACATACATACATACATACATAGTTACATAATATACATACATACATACATACATACATACGTACATATATATATAATATTATATATACATACATACATACATACATACATACATACACACATTCGTTAACATGTGTACATCACAAGATATAATTGTAATCATTTCCTGACATAACTTCATTAAAACAAACTTGTTTTAGTACAAAAACAGGAAGTTAAGTTACAAACTACTACCATATTTATCAGCTAATATATAATATAACACTCAACGACTCTTCAGTTCAGAATAACAATAAGTTTAAAATTCCAATGACTTTAAAACTAAATTTGGTGTCTAGGTGAAAATTTAGACAAGCTGGACTGTTTATTCTCTAGTTGTAGCATTTCTAGGAAGCAAACATCATTATATTCTCATGTGATACTAATATACAATGAATATTTACAATTCACAAACTTTACTGTTTCTTGAAAAATTAATTTAAAACAATGAATATTAACAACTATTATCATCAGGTCACACATATACACACATACATACACAACATACATATATACATACATACATGTACATACATACATACATACATACATACATACATACATACATACATACATACATACATACATACATAAATACATATACATACATACATACATACATACATACATACACACATACATACATACATACATACATACATACATACATACATACATACATACATACATACATACATACATACATACATACATACATACATACATACATACATACATACATACATACATACATACATACATACATACATACATACATACATACATACATACATACATAAATACATATATATGTACACACACACACATGTATACAGATAAAATAGCCCTCCATAGTAACAGAGTCAATACCTAATACATAATTACAAGAAGGATAGTACTTTGTGAATGTTATGAGAAAAGGGCCTTGCAGATTCTAAGAAAGTTAGTTACAAATATTCATTGTTAATTCCAGATTTCCAGTAAACAATTATATTATGACTCTTATGAGACAGTCTTCTTAGCTTGTTATTGATTAATAAACAATTCCAATGATGTTCAAACAAACGATAACAACATCAAAAAATACACAAAATAGTGTACCTTATAACTATTGAGCAATAAGAAAACATGACATTATTACATAATGAAATATAATCTATTTATTAATATAATTATGTATGATGTATGCACGTGTGTGTGTGTGTGTATGTATGTACATGTATGTATGTATGTATGTATGCACGCATGTGTGTGTGTGTGTGTGTGTGTGTGTGTATGTATGTATGTAAGATGATGTCAATACACTATATTACATACATATTATTATTGAGATCATAGTAAATTTAATTTATTATAATTTGATTACAATTATATAGTAATTTACATGTGTATGCATGTTTTAGAATATGTGTGTGAAAATATTATACATACAACAAATATACATACATACATACGTACATACATACATACATATATACATATATACATACATATATACATATACATACATATATACATACATATATACATACATATATGTATGTACTATGTATGTATGTATATACGTTTGTGTATGTGTGTGCATGCAGAATGTGTGTGCATATGTATATATGTATATATATATGTATATATGTATACATTATTGTAAGATATAACTTTTTAATTGTTTTTATTTTGTTATGTTATATAGCTATTTATGAACACAAGATATTCCCTCAAGGAGTCATTAGGGACATCAATTCCTATGACCAATGGGAGTAAGGATAGGTTTTATGTTGGGAAATGTAACTACATGTATTATTAGTGATATAGCAGTGTCAGCATTAATTTTTGTTGTTATCATAATATCCAGATGTCTGTTCATATGAATGGTATCATGTTCCCACATTAACACATTCTCATGTGTTACTATATGATGAGTGGACGAACTAGTGGATTAACAGACAGACAAATAAATACATAGACAGATACATGATCGGATAAATAGATAAACATATGAATGGACAGACACATAAATAGATAGATAGATGCATGAACAGACAGACAGACAGACAGATATACAGATAGGATGAATAAATAGATTAATATGTGAGTGGGTACATAGGAAAGAAACCTTATTACTCAAAAGATGTAATCATCTTTGATGTGAAAAATATGATGACACACCAAACACTCAATTATACATACATGTACATATATTAATACATCAATACATACATGTACATATACATGTACATATATCAATACATACATGTACATATATTAATACATGTAATACATGTACATTTATCAATACATACATGAAGATATATCAATACATACATGTACATATACATGTACATATATCAATACATACATGTACATATATTAATACATGTAATACATGTACATTTATCAATACATACATGAAGATATATCAATACATACATGTACATATACATGTACATATATCAATACATACATGTACATATATTAATACATGTAATACATGTACATTTATCAATACATTTGTGCATACAGACGTACATAGATACATATATACTTACATACATTGTCATATATATGTACATACATACATTTACACATATAAATACACACATACACACTGTACATACACTGCACAAATACACACAGACACACACATACATACATACATACATACATACACACACACACACACACATACATACATACATACACACATACATACACTGCACACATACACACAGACACACACATACATATATACACTGCACACATACACACAGACACACACACATACATACATACATACATACACATACACACATAGTCACATACATACATACCAAACAAGTATTTAATTAGGTCCATAAAGGCAATGTTTGTGGATAAATTTTATCAGTGAATAAGCTTAAAACTATGAATATAATTATTAATAATTTGTAGTGACTTGTAAACACCTGCTGTGACAATATATTAGTTATCAAAATAGTCAGACCACCCAACAAATTTACTAAATTATATTGTAAACAATTATAATATGTAAACAGAATTCATTACAAGAACTTGATTAAACCTGTCAGTACAATATCATTGTAATATTCATCATTTAGTTATTTTATACCAAAAGCTAGCGAAATTCGGTATCCAGGAAGAGCAATAAGTGCTCTTCCTGGATACTGAATTTCTAAATCTACAAAATATCTGAAAAGTATGTGTTTAGAATAGTTAGTAATTATCAAATCATAATTAATAAACAGTTTAATTATCATATGAACCGATTAACTCACGAACACTAGTATAGTCAATATTTAAAGTATTTGTCCCTCATGGCTGCACATCTTCCAGTAGAGGTCAATTCTCACAAGTTGATTGCTACAGAATTATTTCATTACTAACAATTCTATAGAACCAACTTCTGAGAATCAACTCTTGGAAGCTAATTTTTAGGCGGTAGACTTCATCGACTATTTTCTTTGCTTGTAAAGTGAGGTAGACTTATATACTAAATAAATATTTAATTGTCATGTGATCTAAATGACTCACTTTGATTGGTGGAAGCCCAGTGTAGTGTGCTACCATAAAGTTGAACACAATATCTTCACAATTGAAATTATAATTAACCCATTCTCTAACACCATGTGGTAATTTATATGTGTATAGATAATGATAATACTGTGAGGAGATAAATAGATAGATAAATGGATAGATAGATAAATATATTGATGGAAATATTAAGTGTCACGACAGAGCTAGACAGAAAGAGAGATGGATAGGGAAACATGGACACAGATGAAGAGAGATATATGGATACAGATGGACAGACAAACAGACATGAAGGACATATATAGATATATATACCACCTTATGATAGAAGGCTGCCCCAGTCAACACTACAGATATATTATTCATCCATTCACTATTATACTTCCAAGTATTAGTATGAGTATCATACGAATGTACTCGTCCAGGGTAACCAACTATCTGCTTAGGTGACTCTAACCAAGCCTATATGATGAATATATAGATAGATAGATAGATAGATAGATAGATGAACGAATAAATGGAGGGATGGTTGGATGGATGGATGACAGATAGATAGATGTGGATATGAGTGTGCATGCTGATGTAATAAAATATAATTAATTATACGTATTTATATATATATTATATGTATAACATTATTACCATATATGGTAATAACATGAATGATCTATTTCACAATATATAATTTACATATTTATCATTATATAAAATTACATAATTTTTATATATTATATATATGTGTATACAATTATATATATATATATATATATATATATATATATATATATATATATATATATATATACATATATATGTATATATATGTATATATAATTATATATAATTGTAATATATAGTATAGTTTGGTGTGAACAGTAAACTGTTGCTCAACAAAATATAAGATTAGTGCCATCAGTGCATAAACAACCCATACGATAATAATATATAATTACGATATTATATAGTATTATATAATATTATAGTATGTATAATTATATTAACAAGTAAGGTTTCCTGTCTATGTATGCATATATTTTTGATGAGTAATATATATCTGAGATATGTTACCATGGCAACATAGTCTTGGGATATTTTATTATGGGATATCAAATATACATAATGATTATGATACCTTAAACCCAAATTCAATCTCGTCATGTGACATCATAGTGATGTCATCATCTAATGATAATACTGCTGTAGTCTCTATTTCTGGATAAGGATAAAACCTGCAATGAATAGCCAGATGGACAAACAGCTAGACAGAACTAAACCTAATAAACAAACCAGACTGACCTGTTTCCCAATTCATTACGTTTACTTCTAATAACTTTGATTGGTTTATTAATAATAGGCCACTCATTATCTAGTAATTAACTAATGAATGAATGAATTAATTAATTAATTAACTCACCGAGGGGAGGATCTTTGTCCACATTATTCCACACAACAAGTATCTATTATATTGTAATTAATTAATTTGTTATTATAATTAAAGAGGTACCTTATGTAGACTCGGAGCATTTGAAATACTTTTAATTGTTTCAAATAACATAGAAACCCTAATAAAATGAATGTAATGTATATATGTACATGTATGTACATGTATATGTACATGTATGTATATATGTACATGTATGTGTGTATGTACATGTATGTACATGTATATGTACATGTATGTGTGTATGTACATGTATATGTACATGTATGTGTGTATGTACATGTATGTGTGTATGTACATGTAATGTGTGTATATGTACATGTATGTATAATTATATGTACATGTATATGTACATGTACATGTACATGTACATGTATATGTATGTGTGTATGTACATGTAATGTGTGTATATGTACATGTATGTGTGTATGTACATGTAATATGTGTATATGTACAGGTATGTGTGTATGTACATGTATATGTGCATGTACATGTATGTGTGTATGTACATGTATATGTACATGAATGTGTGTGTACATGTATATGTACATGCATGTATTTATGTACATGTATGTGTGTATGTACATGTATGTGTGTATGTACATGTAATATGTGTATATACATGTATGTGTGTATATATACATGTATGTACATGTATATATGTTTGTACCTATCATGTGTTAGTATTACCGCAGTAAAACCTTGTTTTGGCTGTCCTGCAGGTAACTCCAATGATAATGGATAACTGTGCTATTACAAAAAAAGGGAAATTAGTTCATTCTGCAGACGAGGCATATTATAATGATATTCATAGTCATCAATTAATACATTCATATTCCCCTTAGTATTATATTACACATGTACACACATGTAATCTGCAAAGTTATATGAAAAGAATGTTATTAATTATAATTGACATGTTTATTTTTCTGGTGTTGCTAAGTCAATCGAGACACATGATGTTACTATAAATAGATATTTAATAATAGCAAGACAGATGATGTTACTATAAATAGATATTTAATAGTAGTGAGTAATGTGACTGTTACTATAAATAGATTATACATGTAGTTAATTATTACCTGAAAATATTCAGTCATCTCAGAGTTAAAAGTAGGATTATTCCACCACTAGTTAAAATAACAAAAACAAAATAATAAAATATCTATCTATTTATCTATCTACATCTATTTATCCATCTATCTGTTGATGCATACCTCGTAACTCGGTGCAGAGGTAGGAAAGATATATCCATTTAATATATGTAGCGTTGCCATGGTGATGGTTTTCATTGAGTAGAAATAGCGATTATAAAAATAATGAATCTAAATACAAAAATATTTAAATTTTAATTAAATTAATCATTCATGAGACAGACCTGTTCTCTTTTCTCTCTTCTCACTCTTTCGGAGATCCCTCCTAAAATTTTGAGAATATTCTGAAGTTCTTCCTCCCAGACAAAGATCACACATCTATCCCAGTCTAACACCTCTGAAAATGGTAGGATCTGATGAGTATTACGCAATAATACCGGAATACATCCCTAAATAATATAACAGTAAATATACATGTATTGCAAGCAGACAATAGACGGTGAATATATATGTGTATGTATGTACATATGTACATATATGTATGTATGTATGTCTCACTGTCATCATCACGTCCAGGAAATCTGGAGAATCTACTCGATAGCCAGGAAGAATTAAACAGAACTCAGACTCCTGTATGAGTACACTCTAGTTAATAAGCACATAATATGATAAGCCACCATCTGGTCTAGTTATAATATACATCATATATGATCTATATAGTCTCAACTGAATGATATGCCACACCCCCAAGTTAATTCATTAATTACCAGTAACACTTTAGGATAGCTCCATCTGATCCCTTCTTCCAGACTACATCTACTATTAATCTGACATGGTTGACAATGTTCACATGATCCAAGAATAATAATCCTGTCATTTGTGATATGATGAATGCCATCAATAGCATGTACTAGTAGAGGATCAGTGCCTAACTGTAATAATACTGTCAACAGAGTTTTACGAGAACTAGAATAATGTGTGTATAAAAATCATACATTATAGATAATTCCAAAATGTTAAAGTCAAGTAGGTACCAAGGCTATATTATATATTATATAGTTCAGGCTCCATCTTGAGAGAATTAACATTTAGATGCTGGTGACATCATTAACCACAACTATTAATAACCACACCCACTTAACTATAGATAACTACACGATTATTATTATTAATAACCACATCTATTTAATAACTATTAATAACCACATCCACTTAACTACACGATTATTATTATTAATAACCACATCTACTATTACCTGTAATAATCTAGTTTATATTCTCCTGCAGTTAATGAATTATATATAGGTATTGAGATATCAAAACCTGTCCGATAATTAATAATATCCAAAGCACTTCCAGCTAACATCGCATGTTCATAAATGAAATCTGGTGTTGTGTTATATGAAGGATATTCTCCTGATAACATTGAGAATATTAAATGATTATAACCTTTATTCCACCTGTGAGAATTAGAATATGAAATATACATTACTACATGTACACACATGTACATACATGTATGCGTAATGAATGTAAGTATACATGTACATGTATGTATGTGTAATGTATGTAGGTGTACATGTATGTATGTGTGTATGCCATGTGTAAAGTATGTATGTGTACATATATGAATACATGCATGTATGCAAGTACATATATGAATACATGCATGTATGTATGCAAGTACATATATATATATATATATATGTATACATGTATTACAGTACGTATGTATATACATCACACATCATGTGACACATGTATTATATACTTACCATGGTAGTCCATGTAATATATCAGATATTAACGATACATTCATTCTCTGTTGATTCAAAGTGTCTACACTTGAAACAAACACACAAGCCTTATATGGTAATGGTTGATAATATTCGCTGGACATTATAGTTTCTAATATATCCTTATATTCACGACTTGTCCCTATATCTTGAGGATGTGTATCATTAACATACATATATACATAGTTTGGATACACGAATATTCCAATTTTATCACTCAAACTAAACTGACAATTATTGATTTCAAAGCAAGTATGAAAATGACACTCCTTCTTTTCAAATGTATCCAACTTAAAGTAATGTGTCAATCGTAAGATTTGTGATTTCTTATTGGTCGAATTATATTGCCATGGTGACATGGAATTCATAAATATCATTAAACTGAAGAGTGCGACAGCTAACACTATCACTTTTATGGCTTTTAGAGGTGTACATGATAACATACTTGTTATCACAAGTGATACCATAGTAACGAAGAACCTATAGAGGGGCAAGTATGAAGAGATCACGATATATAAATAATAATAATAATACATATATATATATATATATATATATTTCTTTTGTGGAAGATATGAGCTCACCTCTCCTATCTTTATCACAGAGACCCAACTTCAGACGTGTGTAAATAAATGGGAGTAGTTAATGAAAAATACTGAGAATGAGTCTTGGAATGAGATCCAGTCTCAGTCTAGAATGAGATCCAGTCTTAGATTGATATAAAATCTCAAACCAATGGCTTCTTCAGGTCATGAAAAGCTATTCAAATGTTTGAAACTCTTTCAAGTAGAGGAATCATCACCTGTTGCTGGAGGAGAAACACCATTTAATTCTATTGGTGAGTATTTTAGTAAAATGGGTGGAGCTGGTTGGCTTCCTGCCTGGGGATAAAATGATATGCAACTCACTTGATTGTGTATATATATAACTTCTGTCTGTTTTAATCAGGATTAGATGAGTAGTTGAATCAGGATCAGTAGATGAATGAGTTAGAATCACAAGTAGATAAATCATGATTAGACGAATTGTTGAATCAGGATCAGTAGATACGTAGATAAAAGAGGAGTTGCTGTTAACTGATTCTTAGTAAAGAATGCTCTACTTATATATGAGACTAGAAAAAGTATTATTCACTATTGATATGGCCAAATAAATAATAAACACAACATTAATTAAATTACATAGAATAACAACCACCTTTGTCTATTGTATTACAACAAACAAACTATGCATATACATTGTGCATACACATTATACAAATCAGTCCATCCATCAACTGTTGATCTATCTATCCATCCATCAACTGTTGATCTATCTAATCCATCCATCAACTGTTGATCTATCTAATCCATCGACTGTATTATTGTGTTGTCTGTTCATTAGATGTTGTTCCTCAAAGCTCAGCGTCTACCAGTGTTACACATTGTTGCTATAAAGAGACAAGGAATTATAGTGTGTTAGTATTAGTTTGTGATAATGGTCGGTGTGACTAATTAATATAATGGAATGTTGTATTACTTGTTTATATTTTAGGATATCTTGTAATACGTTTGGAACTTTTTCTCCGCCCACCTACAATTAAACAACTGAAGTGGTATGAGGTAAGCAAACTGCTTCTTTTGTCTATGTTCTTCCTCTTCTTCCTCCTCCCCTTCCTCCTCCCCCTCCTCTACAGGGACGTGATCAACACATATTAGACATAACATTTGATCCATTAGGAGAATGGTTAGCATGTGCATGTTTAGATGGAAATGTGTACCTGGTACCAGTCCTAACATTGATGATTCCGGCAAGTCATTCTTCTAATTAATGCCCATTCATAACATATACCCTTTCCACAGGATTGTTTTCCTACACATATATTTGGACCTCTTGACGATATCAGGATAGCCACACCTACTAGGAAAGTATCCCCACCCACTAGTATAGTATGGTGGGAATCAATTGATGGTGGACAAATATGTATTGTCGGATCGGAGGTATTTAATGAATATCTTTTTATTATTATGTTTGTTTGTTTGTCTGTAGCTCGGAGAAATCACACTCTTTAATTTACATGAAGGAAAGGAGATAGCATTCCTCTCCATGAGAGGATGTATTGATCAGCTGATGTTGGCTAAGAAATCTGATTATACAACACATTTACTGGTTAGATAAATGAATGTATCTATATATGTGTAATTATGTATGTATGTATGTATGTATGTATGCATGTATGTACATGTAGATATATATGTATGTATTTATGTATGTATGCATGTATGTACATATGTATGTATATATTACATACATGTACATACTATGTAAGTATGTATATATTAGATTAATCTCAGAGGTGGTGAATGGTGGTGGATGTTACTTGAGGAAAGATATCATGAGGCTAATGGAACTTCCTATTCTGATGTGCAGGTGTGTGTGTATAGTATGTGTGTATGTATGTACATATGTACGTGTGTATATACATATATGTACATGTGTATGTATGTGAGTATGTACGTGTGTATATACATATATGTACATGTGTATTTGTGTATATAAACATGTTCTATTAAAAGGCTAGTGGTTTTGAAGTGGTATATGATGATGCTGTATTGAGGAGTTTTCTTAGTAAACAAGAAGGAACTGGATTTGAACCAAAGTTATTTCAAGTATAATAATATTTTAGTTATTCACATGTTAGTCACATGACTATTTTGTAGGATTTTTCTGAAGTCACTCGGCTTTTCACTCAACAATGGGATGAACAGGAAATGCTTGGAGCTCTTAATCTACAAAACCATCAGTTTGAAGTGTGTGTGATTTCTCCTCCTCTTCCTCCCTTACACCACCTTCTCCTCCTCCTCCTCCTCCTCCTCCTCCTCCTCCTCCTCCTCTTCCACCTCTTCCTCCTCCTCCTCCTCTAAATCACAGTTATTCACATACAATTTTGATATAAACAGTGGCCCTCTTCGTACATTTAAAGTACCTCCAAATACGACCTCTGTCCTATCAACAGAGAGACTGTTATATACTGTAAATCATAATGATGAATCTGATGAACTATCGGTAAGGCTATGAATATTATTAAAATTCAATTAAAGCTGGCCTATGAACATCATTAATTTTTGTAGTTCACTTTGTCAATTATTTCAACTGAATTAGCACAGAGAAATGCTTATGAACTGCCGGTAAAATTTATCTATCTATCTGTCTATTTATCTATCTATCTATCTATCTATCTATCTATCTACATGTATCTATTTATCTATCTATCTATCTATCTATCTCTATCTATTTATCTATCTATCTATCTATCTCTGTCACTTAGGCTAATGCGTTGATACAACAATTCACATTACCATCAGAATCTACCATTGTGGGGTTTTATCCATCAACGTTAGAGTCAGCTGACCTGGCTAATGAGTCACGTGACCTCACCACACCCACTAATTTAGGAGGATGTGTGATAGTGACTTCAAATGCTGTCTATCAGTGTAAACAAATGTGAATTAATAATGACATCACAAATCACACATCACATCACATATCACACATCATGATGATCATATATATTAATTATATCATACATCTCACTAGTCGATCGCCTGAGTTAGTGTTTTTGGGTGTGGCTTTATCAACACGTAATTATCACATGACTGATGAGATAGCTCTCACTTATAAACTAGATGTGTGTGAACTTTATCAGGTAATCTATCTATCTATCTATCTGTCTATCTATCAATCTGTCTATCTGTTTGTCTGTCTCTTAGATTGCTGGAAAAGAACAAATAAAGAAACATGAATATCGAAAAGCTCTGAAATTATTTGAACAATCAAAGGTAACTGTTGTATTCATGCACACACAGTATTCTATGTATATGTATACATACACATAGTGTCCTTCTCATGAAGTTATGGAGAATTTTGTTCATATGGAACGTATTCCAGAACTGGTATCTTATTTGTTGGATGTGGTTTGTGATAATACAGGGGATGTTCCTGTAACTAACCCAAAATTATTACAAGATGTGTTACTACAATGTCTAATACATCAGGTATGATTATATATTTGTCTGTCTATCTATCTGTCTGTCTGTATGTCTGTCTATCTGTCTGTCTATCTGTATGTCTATCTGTCTGTCTATTTGTGTGTCTATCTGTCTATCTGTCTGTCTACTTGTCTATCTGTCTGTCTGTCTATCTACCTCTCTCTTTCTAGTGTCTTGAATCTAGTGACCCAGCTGAAGTATCAGCATGGAAAGAACGCTTGAGGTTATTAAAATTACTAATTAAATTTTAATAATTACGATAGCTATTTAATCAATAGTCAGTTCATTAATGATAAATTCCAGTATAATCACACTGTTGCCATGGAGATGTTGCTTAGATGTGGAATGAAAGCACAGTTATTTGAAATAGCTCTGGTAATCTAATTATAGTCTTAACCATTACATAATAATGAAATCTATATTTAGAATTAACATCTATTTATAGACTTGATCATTACATCATAACGATAATCTATATTTAGAACATCTATTTATGGACTATTTATATCATTATAAGGATCTATGATTCTATTTTTAGTACATACGTATATTTATAGGCACATCGCAAGATTCCAGAATCAGTAGATATGCTTGCTAATTTTGGGTCCACAGAATTAGACCCACCCATTCAGGCAGCCATAGCAACGGGACAATTTGCCCCTTCACTATCAACAAATGCTGATGGTATGATCATGTGATCTGTCATATGATTGTCACATTATACACATTGATTACAGGTCTGGTTCTTCATCAACTGTCTCCAGCGAATTTAGTGAAATGCATCATAGCCAAGGTGACATCATATGATGTAATGATGACATAATATGATGTAATATTGTACATTAGCCATCCCTTCTTGAAAAGCACTTATCGTATCTAGTGTCAGTCCTTCCTAAACTGGACTTAATGATACTAGTTAGATTAACATGGATACTGGATCCATCTCATCAAACAATACAACCACTCCTTCATGAAGCACATTCATCACTGAAGAGGTAATCACACATATACACATATAATATATATACATATGTTTGTAAAAATGTACATAATACTATATACATGCATAAATACATATCACATGTACATACACGTACATACATACATGTACATATATATACATATGCAGTACATTACATACGTACATTCATATATATATACATATGTATGTACATGTACATACATTGTACATCATGTAGAAGTAACTCAACTGGTAGTATCATGTCATTAGCAAGCATAGAGAATGGACCATCAAGTCATATTGGAACAACGGAATTCAGTCCAGAAGACTCAGGACCCAGTCTGGAATCTTACATAGAGGCTTTTATTTTAACCCTGATGACTCTGAATTATAAACGTACTCTTCTTCCAGCTCCGTCCACTGGTCTTTTAGCCCTATCTCTGATAATAGAGAAACTAGGAGACACTCCACAAGATAAGGCTCTCAAGGCAAGTAATTATTAATAATTAAGTAGATATTAATATGGGTTTTCCCCCTCCTGACTCCTGTAGCCACTGACTACATTTAATGATGGATCTGCAGTTTTACACGGTAATATTTTGAGTTGTGGTCTCAATCATGCTGGACTGGTTGTGAGTGGGGACTTATATACATGGGGTAGCACACACAGTGGAAAGTGAGAGAACATACTGACAAAACAAACATATATTATTTCATATCTTTGTAGATTAGGACATGGCGATATTGAACAACAACCAGTAGCCGCACCATTGAAAGTAGAAACCTTATCAATGTTAAAGTGAGTCATGTGACTATCATGTGCCATGTGTATGGCTATCATGTGATGTATTCATTTGTATTAGTATCAAGGTACTTGCAGTGTCTTGTGGAGCTGAACATACAATAGCTCTGTGTCAAGAAGGGGTGTGTGTGTGTGTGTGTGTATGTGTGTGTATTGTGCTAATCATTATTTTATCATTGTAGATATTTTCCTGGGGATTGTCCACACATGGACAGGTGTGTATGACAGATGTACAAAATGACAAATGTCTCTATTAACATTAATTTTATAGCTTGGTCTTGGAGATACACTGAAACGAACAAGGCCTGTACAAATAGCTTCTTTAACTAATGTTACCATGGTTACCATTGTCTGTGGTCAGTACCATTGTTTAGCATTGGATGAAGAGCATAGGTAAGTAACGAATAGCTATTAAATAATTAATGAGATAATTAATTGTATATTACAGGGTGTGGTCTTGGGGATGGGGTGCTCATGGACAAACTGGAGTGGGTGTGACTAACGACCTTCTTATTCCAACTCACTCGAAAGTATTAGATGAACTCTCTGTTTCCTATTTATCAGCTGGTTTCAATCACTCGGCAGTTATTACTACTAATGTAAGCAATAGATATGGTGACACATACGAAGGCTAACAAACTCATGGACAAATAAAGAGAGAGACCTATATACACACGTGTAGTTATCAAAAGATAGATGGACAGATAGACAGAGAATTGAAGAAATGGACAGATAGATATAAAGACATATGAACAGATAGAAAGATAGATAGAGAGATATCAAGAGATAGATAGATGGATAAATAGACATATGAATGTACAAAGACACACACAGATAGATATACTGATGGTTCTTGTTTCATATGCAGGGTAAGCTATATACATTTGGTAATGGAATGTATGGCCAGTTAGGACATGGTGACCAGGAGAAACAAACCACACCTAAACTTGTGAAAACACTCTCAGATAAATTTGTGTATCTGGTTGAATGTGGTAATTCACACACTGTAAGTAAAGGTCATTCACATTCACCATGACCTCAGAAAAATGTACATAACTTTACTTTGAAATGACCAATAATCCTTTAACCTGCACTATTTTATCCTTCATGAGTATGTCAATTTCCCATCCATTGCTTCATTAATGAGTTACAGTATAATCATGTATTAACCTTATGACATTAAACTATACACTATATTGTCATTACAACCTAATTTTGAGGTCATTGTGAACAGACTTTAGTATCGTCACAACTTCCGTTCATCTACTCTTTTAGTTAGCAGTTTGTAAAGACCAATCCATATATCACTGGGGAAAAAACTTTCATAAACCGGTTAGTTTAATATTAATTAAATACTATTAATTATTAAAAATTACGCAGTACCCAGGTAATAGTCCTCAAAGTTTGCGCCAGTATACACGCTCACGTAAAGATGGAGCTACTTCACCAGCAGTACTAAATTCCCTTCAACCAGTCCTCATGCCAGACCTTAACCTTGATGATCTAATAATGCAGGTAATAAAGGGTTAATTAATTAATACACCCCTTTCAATATTAATTATATTAATACAGGTGGGATGTGGCAATTATCATTGTGTTATATTAACTGCTTCTGGTATTGTATATTCATGGGGTAATAATGTACATGGACAGATAGGCCACACACATATTCCTGAATTAGTAAGTGTTATCATGTAGTACATGTACATAGACCATGCATCACCACTTCCTCCTCCTCCCCATCCTCCTTTTACAGTCGCAACCAAAACGTGTATCAAAACTTGAAACTCATCACATTAAGAACCTCTCATGTGGTGATGAATTCTCCATAGCTCTTGATGATAATGGTATATCGTGGGTTTGGGGAAGAGATGAGCTTGGTCAGGTAACAACAAAAACTGGATTTATAGACTGACATTACACTCCACTCATTTTCCTCTTCAGCTGGGCATGGAGTTTCCTCAGGGTGTGAAGGAGGGACGGAAGGTGTGTATATTTGCTCCCAACCCAAATCCTCAAATCCCTCGTGTCGTACCTCATGGTCAACAACCAAAATTTAATATTGTTGTAAGTTTTTGATAATTAACGTGTATGTATGTCCATCGTCTCCAATTTCATCTATCTATCTATCTATTTATCTATCTATCTATTTATCTGTCACTCCAGTCTCAAGAACAATCTGAGGACAGTCTTTTGGGACTTGATCTGCAATGGGACATACCAGATTTTGCTAATATTGGTTAATCAACCACACCCACATTACAAATAATTAATTAATTAACCACACCCACATTACATAACTATTATAATTTTAGGTTCTTCAACGGTTTCTTACGGACGTGATTCCCTAAATACAGCTCTTGAATCACTGCATGGATTTTATCGGACAGGAACTATATTATGTTACTGCACACATTTGAAAGATTATAAAAGCATGGCTGTTATCATGAGAACAGAAAAGCAATGGCCACAAGTATGTAATATGATACATCACTCAATCAAATAGATGTGCATGTAATAATCTATTTTGATAATTGTCCATCCCTACCATCCACACATGTTATAACTAATTAATGTGATAGCAAGTATATTAATTATAGGTTCTACAATGGAAGCTTGTGGACTTGAGTACTGATCAAGAAATGATAAATATCTCAAAAGTTGTTCCTATTGTTCAAGAAACCTTAGAAAATCACCTCTCGGAGACTACAGACCATCATTCACGTCATTTCATTATCACAACTGCTCAGATGTTGAGTCAGGTAAATCACATGATCATCATGTGAACTTACTTGTTAATCACATGACTTTAAATATACAGCTATTGCAATTTTGGACAGACTACTCACTGAACTTATCAACGCTTGAAGAGGTTTTGACTCAGCACATGACAACACTGGCATATCCGCTCAGTGTGGTACTCAAAAGGTAAGCTTATTAAATATTCATTAACAATTAATTACCATGGTAAAACATCTTACGATAGCAGCAAATCTCGGTTTTCATTCAAGTTCAGTTTGGCCGTTACCATGGAAATGGCCAAACAGATTACAGCAGGAGTGCCACCATTGCAAAAGCTGATGAAAGTACGAGACAGCCAATTAAATGAAACAGTAGAGTCATGTGACACAGAATTACAAGATTTAGACTCTAGTTCATCATCTTCCATCGAAGCCACACAAGGTAAAATAGAAACATCGCCAAATGATTCTCGGTTATGGATAGAAGTGTTACGCAATCTTACAAAAGATTTGAGCCGTCATTCTAATATTACTGTACCAGAAAACTCCTTATCTTCAATTAGAAACTATCGGCAGAAAGTCACTCTTCAGCAAGACATACCTGCTAAAAAGGACAACATTGTAGTATTCTCATGTGGTCATTCGTTCTCTGAGAACCAGTTTCTGGACAAAACCCTCATGGAATTTCAAGAACGAGTCAATGATTTCCCTACACCCATACCAAACATGAAATCATATATACATAGTTATTATAAACACTCGCCAATATATTCAATAGCTTGTCCATACTGTGTGTTTCAGTTCTTAAGAAAGGCTCAACTTGAAAAGGTCCCCGGAGTACCCATACGTCCCTGGAACCATTAGTACTTAATTAATGTTTATAATTGTTAATGTGTTTAATAATAATTATTGCTTTGAGAAATATAGGTGTTGATTTGATGTACTCACATATTAGTACATATACATACATAATGTACACACATAGATACATATAATTATGTAACGTTGGTATTAACTCTGAATTTGTAGTCATCACATTCTCAATATTGTCAATACGTTAATGTATAATTATTTTGGGAAAAATACCAGTTAATATCAGACAAAAATATGAATGAATACGCTATAATAACTTACAAATGTGCTTTTACTATAACTTTCACAAACACACACACATACATACATACATACATACATACATACATACATATATACTTACACACATACATACATGCTTACATACATACGTACATACGTACATACATACTTACATACATACATACATACATGCTTACATACAACATACATATATGCATAAATACATACATACACACATACATACATAAATAAATACATACACACACACATACATACATACATACACACACATAAAGTATTGAGTAGCCATGATTCTTGGTCACGTTTGTTTTAATCTTTAGATGGTATAAATATTATTTTGGGAGAGAGAAATCAATATGAAAATGTTTATACATATGAATAACACATACACAATTATTTTCAATAATTGAATACTACATCTATTTATACATAAATATATACAATTTTACATGTACAGAAATTCAATACTACACATGACCATTAGAAATGATAATTACTTCTATTAATATCAGTCTCATTTATTAATTGTTCTTTCTGAGGAATAAGTATACCAATGTACCACCAATTACCACAGAAACAGTTGCCACGGCAACGTATTTCAACCCCTGTGTTATAGCTGGTCTGTGAGCCACGGACTCAATAAGACGTTGCATATATTCCTATGAACAAATAGACACAACAATTAGCAACAGAGCATGCATCAAGCAATTTGTTTATGACTGCCAGACATGTTTTGGATGACTCACCCATCCTCCTAACTGTTTCAATTTAGAAAAGAATTGGCTTTCTTGCAGAAATTTTATGAGATAAGACAGAATCACTCCTAGTATTTTGAAAGCCTTCTCAATAGTGTAGGAGAGTAGAGCTAGTTTAAAAAGATCCCAACAGAATTTAAATACTGAAGCTACAGTCTGTATGCGTATCTCACTCACTGCAGTAAAGAGAAACCATATGGTTATCACAATAGACCTTTGATGTGGTTATAGTTGGAATTCAAAACACCTGACTAGTGATTATAGTTATAGTTATAGTTAACTCACAATACCTTATTAAAAGAGGTTTTAGTTATAGTTATAGCTAACTCACAATACCTTACTAAAAGAGGTTTTAGTTATAGTTATAGTTTACTCACAATCCTTACAAAAAGAAATTTTAGTTCACACTAAAACAACACTTATTACAAACTGTACTGAAAGTAGGTCTTCAATTACATTTTACCACACATATTATATATAGTTATTTTAAGTTTATGAGACAGTTAGTTTAGTTATCAAAGTAAGGTGAAACCAGCTGCTTTTTTATAATGATTAAAATTGTGCCAGGTTGCTGAAACTACTTTTAGTTCGTTTTTTTGCTAACAGTTTTAGTTTAGTTTATTAAATACGCTAAAAGTACACTTAGTCACTGCTAAAACAACACTAATGTATACACACTCACTTTGAAATGTTAATAAAAAAGCTACGAAAACTCCATTACATGTTGCATTGTTTACAAAAGCTTTTCTTATTACATGTGTTTATCAGTAACTTCACTTTTTACATATGCTAATACATGTGTTGAGGGCTCTCCCCAATTTATGTTGAGGAAAAAACCGTTAATGTGTGTTTATAATTTGACATACATTATTGTATTGAGCAATATATACTTTCAGTATGGGAACTGTTGCATGCATGCATGTGTGTGCATGTCTGTATGTTCGTCTGAATGATTATGCTCCTGTCAGTAAATAATAATGACATACCAACTCCCAATTTGTCACAAAGTATTGCCTTCAGAGCTTGCTTAAAGAGATTACCACCAGTTTCAACAGCTCCTTCCACTATTGGTTTCAGTATTGCAATCAATTGGTCTTTAGTTGCTTTATCTTTGAAGAGATTATCGCCCCAGTGTGCGTATTTCTTGCCAACTTTCCACCCTACATCGTTTCTTTGTGGATCATCTGTAGTGATAGCAGCAGTGTGTAGCTTATCTGCAATAATAACTCCATCTGGAACGTCGTCCTCTTCGCATGCCCTGGACTCCATGAAGGCAAGAGCAACATCTTTGACAGTGCCAGCATCATTCTCATCTATTTCTTCATCTCCATAGTCTATTTCTAGCTTGAAAGTTTGACTAGTTACTTCCATTCGCACTGCCATTGCTGCAACTCGCGTAATCTTCTGATGAAGGCGTGTCCATACAAGTAGTTGTCATAACTAGCCAATACTGCACCACAAAATATAATGTGTCTGTTGAATGAAGTTCCAAAGGTTTATGGTTTAAGCTGTCGCTACTTACTAAACATCATCCTTGTTACAGGATGATCTGTAACATAAGAACTGATCTGTACTGATCTATTATTAGTAACATACGAACTGATCTATTAATAGTGCCGATCTATTATTAGTAGCATACAAACTGATCTATTAATAGTGCTGATCTATTATTAGTAGCATACGAACTGATCTATTAATAGTGCTGATCTATTATTAGTAGCATACGAACTGATCTATTAATAGTACCATAAAGCTGATCTATTAATAATAACACGAATTGATCTATTAATAGTAGCATAACAGTGAACTATTACTAGTAACATAAATAATGTATTAATAGATGATCTATTAATAGTAACATAAGGAAGATCTATTAATAGTACAAAATGATTTATTAATAGTAACATGAACTGATCTGATCTATTAATAGTAACATAAGGATGATCTATTAATAGTAAATAAGGATGATCTATTAATAGTAACATGGATAATCTATTAATAGTAACATAAGGATGGTCTATTAATAGTAACATAAGGATGATCTATTAATAGTAACATAAGAATGATCTATTAATAGTAACATAAGAACGAACTATTAATAGTAACATGGATAATCTATTAATAGTAACATAAGGATGATCTATTAATAGTAACATGAACTAATCTATTAATGGTAACAAAAATGATCTATTAATAGTAACATAAGGATGATCTATTAATAGTAACATGAACTAATCTATTAATAGTAACATAAAAATGATCTATTAATAGTAACATAAGGATGATCTAATAATAGTAACATGAACTAATCTATTAATAGTAACATAAAAATGATATATTAATAGTAACATAAGGATGATCTATTAATAGTAACAAGAATGACCTATTAATAGTAACATAAGGATGATCTATTAATAGTAACATAGATAATCTATTAATAGTAGCATAAGGATGATCTATTAATAGTGAACTAATCACCTTCTCCATGTGACACTAGTGCTAACAATTCACCTTGCTAAATGCACTCACATCAGTTAATTATATATGCTGTATTTAGTACTCCCGTTGTAATGAATGAGATTAAAGTAAGCCTTTCAATCCAGAGTAGAGATCGTTCTTAGTTATGTTCTTAACCTCTAATTGTGTTGGAAATATTTAAACCACTAAATCCAAAACTAATTTCAAATTCTTGTTTATGTTAATAATCTCCTGTTTTACTAACACAAATTGAATATTATCATATAAAAGTTATTTCATTGTCCTCCAATATATCTGTTATAGAACCACATTCCAATTAGAATGACTCCACCAACCAATAGTAGATTATTTGTCCATGCAGGAAACTCTGATGGAAGAACAGATACTAACAGATGACTCTGAAATTGAAAATAGAATAAATAGTCAGTTTATGCTCATATTCAAGATATAGATACTTACCCAGCCTCCTCTTCCTTCAAGCCATTGGTAGAATTTAACTCTCGCAAAAGTAGCAATGAGATAGCCTCCAAGGGTACATATCAGTTGTACTAATGTGTTGCCCATAAATGTCCTCCTGACAAACGCCTTACACAATGAATAGCAATAATAAAATATTGCCGCTATTTTTCCTAAATTGATGCTCCGTGCTACAGGAAAGAAAAGCATTACTTATGAATGCATATATACATATAATAATGCATATATACATAATGTACATATATGCATACTCGTACTCACCAACTCCATTCTCATCCACTTCAAACAGTCTCTCAACTACAGACTTAAGGTGTGATGCAGCCACTGCTATACTGGGTTCTCCAGTATCTGTGTCCTCAAAAGCCCGAGTAGTGGCTTTTTGAAGTAGTTCATCTTCATCAAGTATTTTCTGAAACTCATCACCATGTAGTTTGAGAGCTTGTGCAACTTGTACTACAACATCAGTCTGTTAAGAAAGTAATTATTAGTGAAGTGGTCATTAAAGAAATTATGATAACGATAGTTGTTAAATAACAAATTTATTAATGAAAGTGTGTGTTAAATAATATACAATCGCCATAATAGTGTTATTGAAATTACATGTAATCATTAAATTAATTAATTAACCTCAAATGAAGGAGCAGAATGATGTCTTACATCTCTGATACATTCGGAGGTAGATTCATGTATAAGTGATCTTTGATCATAGGTCAGTTCCTGATCATCAAGAGATTTCTCGTCTATATATTCGTATAACACAACTTCTGTTAATCTCCTCGTCTCTTCTGGAATACATTCAACTTCATCATCATCTTGATAAAAAGAAGATGGTCTAGATACCACCTTCTGAGTCGCCATTTTTTAGTTTACATTTACTCAGACCATACCTCAATGAATATTAATTAGTTAATAATTATATTGGCAAAAAGACATAAATAATCATAATTTCATAAACTATTCATTTTACAATAAACAATATATAATATTATAAATACACGAACCAATCATCTTCCTCGAAAATATTGGATAACATATATAGTTAGCGATGCAATACCAAGAATTAAAAACATGTTCCTACCCATGCCGAGAGTATTCAACCAACCACCTGCGGTCATCTCTAACAACTGAGCCTGCAAAATATTATAATAGTATTACTATACTATTACAGGAGAGACTAGATACATTGATGGATGGATGGATGGATGGATAGATGGAGAGATAGTTGGATGGATGGATGGATAGATAGATAGATATATGGAGGGATGAATGGATGGAGAGATGGTACTCACCCAGCCACCTTGTCTATTCAACCATTCGTAAAATTTAGCTTTTAAGAAAAATTTTACAAGAAATCCTGCTAACATTCCTAGTAACGACAAGAGTCCATACGAATTGAGATACTTCTGAACATAACTACGACATAAGTGATAGCAATATCCTAACACAGCAGCTATTCTACCAACATTAACCTTCGCTGAAGGAGAGTAACAATATACATACATACATACATATGTACATACATACATACATACATACATACATACATACATATACATACATACATACATACATATATACATATATACATACATACATACATACATACATATACAAACATATGTACATACATACATATATACATACATACATGCATAACACTTACGTAATCCATTTTCGTCCCATTCAAACACATTCTGTACAACATGAGAAAATGATTTAAATGCTTCTTGTGGGTTCTCATATAATGACATTATATCCTCTATCTCTTCACCATACATTGCATCTATCTGATCTCCCAGCTCAGCTAATCGACGTCCAACCATTTGGGCGTTAGTTCCCTCAGAAGAAATATTACTTTCACCTGAATTTAATAGCAGCAAACAATCCATTTAATGTAATTGTATGTTTGTATACATATATTATATTACTAGCTTAATACCACGGCAGTTTAAGCCAGGCAAGCGTAGTTCATTTTAACAGTTAAACTTAGCAGTTTCATTAATTAAGAACGTACATTCCAGGCCTAGTACAGTAAGACTTAAGTATCTCCACATAATATACTCACATCCATCATTACTTTTCAAATGTGCTTCTCTAAATGAATCAGTTTGATGTCGAGTAAGAATATTATCCCCTTCAGCTCTTCTGAATACATAGTCATATAGCACTCTCCTTGTCTCCTCCTTTTCATCATCAGTTACATCAATCTCTTCTTCCAAAGAATCTTGTTTATATATGCCTCTTGAGACTTCTAATTGATAGCCACTAGCCATCATTCCTTTTTGGGATAGCTAATGACTTGTTAGTTGTTATGATGGGTGGGATGTGTGTTTCGCGGATCAACTAGAGGCATGTCACTGTCACATTCCAGTGACGCAATCACGTCATTAAATCCGCTCAAACTGGACGCGCGGTAAAAAATACTGACACGTGTCTGCTAGATGAGTATAAATGCAAACGGGTCAAGCAAAACCTTCATTCGAGTAGTGCAAATTACAATTCGAAATTACAGTATCTTAAAACCTGCAAAATGGCTCTATTCGATTATTCTAGTTTGATGATCACAAAATCGGAAATGTCTGAAATCAGACACCCAGCAGTCTGCACCTCCGACAGCGAAGAAGATTTGTGCAACTTTGCACGATATTACATTGCAGACCAGTTGAAGAGAAATGGACACAGCAAATTAGCAGATACTCTTTCTACTTTCGAGACAGCAGGAAATTTATTTCATCGTTTAATAAACAAGATTGCTCATCAGTTAGCTGAAGAAAGAAAAGAACAATTGGAAGAAATGTGTTTCGAGCTCCAAATCAGTGGTGAAACTCTTCAAGACACATTTGATGCAATTTCTAAAGAGATGTTCCGAAATGACATTAAATGGGGACGTATTGTTTCATTTATAGCATTTTCCGGAGCTTTAGCAGTTTACTGTGCTGAAAACAGCATGGAAACCTTCGTTTCTAAAGTACTTAAATGGACCGAGAGTTTCATAGAAGTAAATTTACTACAATGGATGATTTCAGAAGGAGGTTGGGACTCATTTGTGAAACATTTTGACGATCAAGAAAAGTCTTTCTCAGCTTCTATTTCAAATATATTTATGGGATTTGGAGTAGCAGCACTGGCAATTGCAGGAGGATTCTTAGCTTATAAAAAAAGAATTTTAATGTAGTAATTTCAAATTAGTTTATTAAGTTTTGTTTTTAGTGTTATTCAATCATCATTATAATAATTATAATTAATTTTCTTTCTTTCTTGTATTATCTAATTTTATTCTTATGACTCCAATTTGAAATAATTTTTACAATCTCAATAAATATATTTTTCAAAACTCACTCAAATCAATAACTAATAGATTTTTGCAGTATAATTAGCCACAGATGTATTTTGAAAATAGATCTTGTTAATAGTATAATTATAGTAATGTTATAATACAATAATTATTATTATAGTATAAATTATTATAATTTATAATCTTGCAGTAATGCAAGCAGTGACGATAAAAGGGAATTTATTTAGTTAATTACTACTAACTTTAAATAACCTACAATATTTCCTGTTAGAATATGAGGAAATTATTAAATAAGTTTTGGAATGACTTAAAAAATAACAATAAAAATTCATTTTTAACAATTCAGTATGTCATTATGTTCTTCCCAAAACTGATCTCCTATAATATCTATATTGAGGGTAACAACCCTTTTCCTCTTTCGATATGTAGTAATACTATCATCATCTATCATTGTTGTTACTCTTTCACTGTTGATTTTTGTTGTAAAAGGTTCTACAGGAAATGCTATATTATCTATAACAATTATAATTACAATGTTGATCTACCAGTATCCTGTATCTGTAGCTTGCTAGTTAGTTCCGCTTCATTATCTGGAACATGTGACAATGTGTCACATGATCTACTTACTACCTACATAAATACAGATATTCCTTTAACATCATTGCACAAGAATGCTATCTGCAAATAAATAAAATTCTATAGTGGAAGTTCATCTTCCTGTGGTAAATTTTATCTCCAAGGCAAGGTAGTACACAACTTCCTCTCTACTCCAACCTCACAGGACAAAAGGTCATTCTTAAACTATTATTAACACTGTTGAACTTTAACATCTGTATACACATGATATTTTTATCAAGTAAATTGAATTTTACAATTAGCAATAAAAACATCACTTCAAATGTAATTAATAATACATTAGATTTTGGCAGGCTGTGTTTTGCCAATTATTAACACCTGTATGCTATTATGAATATATAGAAACGTGGGAAATCTTAACCCATAGATGATGCCTGGAATTTTGTTGTTCCACACAAATTATCTCAGCAATAATAACTCATTATTGTCATAATTTATGATTGCAAAACGTCTAAAATTAAAAGATTAATTATTTATATTATCACGATTCACCAGAGATCAAAGTTGAATGTACAGACATTAATACATACATATACTTTGGGGAGCACGTATATAGGAATACCTTTGTGTAACCATTTCAATTCAGTATACATTCATATATAAATTATATATATATCAGAGTTTTTGATAACTCTTGAAGCTTGGGCCAAATTGGTTCAAAAATGGTTAGTGTGTGCGCCATTGAGAATACATCTTGAGCCAATTAACTAAGAGTTAATACTGTTAGTGACAATAATATAATCATAATTAACTGTGCCACTGGCCCAAAGAGAGAACTGTGCAGTGCCAAAGAAGAAGTTCTATGGGCCAATGGTGCGCCATATGACCTTATCAAAAACACTGATATATATATTATATATACCAATATATATACATTTATCAATTCATACATACATCAATATATACTATATACACATATCATATGTACGCACCTCCTCAGTATATAGCTCCCATACAAGAAATGTACCTTTTCTTAATATTGATGGTAATGTATTATAATTAATACCAAATTCTGAAAATAGTATTTCATTTTTATCACTCGATTGAGTTCCCTAAAATTATATTAAAAGAATTATCTAATATTGTGTCATAAGTAGTAACCGTTCTGTTCAGGTGTATTATGGAACTTAAAATTAATTGAATTTTAACTTTGAGCACACAAATATATGAATGTATGTATATATGTATGTATGTATGTATATATGTATGTATGTGTGCGTGTATGTATGTATGTATGCATGTATGTATGTATGTGTGTGCATGTATGTATGTATGTATATATGTGTGTATGTGTGCGTGTATGTATGTATGTATGTATGTATGTATGTGTGTGCATGTATGTATGTATGTATGTATGAATGTATGTATGTATGTATGTATGTATGCATGCAAC
This sequence comes from Petrosia ficiformis, assembly GCA_947044365.1. NCBI lineage: Eukaryota > Metazoa > Porifera > Demospongiae > Haplosclerida > Petrosiidae > Petrosia > Petrosia ficiformis. The sequence continues at coordinate 144,230 of OX345651.1, forward strand.
TGTGCATGTATGTACGTATGTATCTATTACATGTATGTATATATGTATTACTATGTATGTGTTTATGATGTACATTATATAATTATACACATGATAATAATATTACTTAAGTACATACATACATACATACATACATACATACATACATACATACACACATACATACGTACATACATAATTATGTATACTCAGTTTCCCAGTAAACCAGTGGAAATCCCACACCCCTTGAATAGATTGTTTATTCATTTGATACAGATCTATCAATAGATGATACCCCCAATACAGTACCAGGTGTTCAAGTACATGTACTGAGAGATACATTAATACACACATAAATCCACAAAGGGGTGTTGTAATGTAAGATCCATTTCCAACGGGCAATGAAAATAGTTTCCGCGTTTGAGAAAGAGGAGATAACAGTTAAGGGGAATATCTAGTGTAATATGATACCAGGTATATGAGTCAGGTTGCCGTCTGTCTGTCTCTTAGGTTAATTACAAACATTGTCTAGTATAACAATCCACTGTTTATATGTTTGTGTGTAAACTAAAAGTTAAATTTTATTAATATTTTAAAACAGGATGTCAATATTATAGTTAAACGCCACAAAGGAAACACATAATATTTCATTTCGTTGTTACCATGGAAACAGGAAAAGTATCTTTTTGATGTTAAAATATTAGTATCCCTACAGACTACTGAGACTACAGATGTGGTATAGGATTGAGAGAAAGTAAAAGGCCTTCATGGTCATGTGACTAAATTTACTTACCATATGATTGACTAAAACATTCCATTACTATATTGCAGATATGAAGGCGAAGCATTCTTCAATTTTAATTTGCCATTCAGAACTTTCAAATGTCCAGTCCTGTTACTATAACATAGCTACTATCATGTGTCATGAGTGTACTAGAATAACTACTTCAATTATTTGATAATGTGAATAATCATTAATGTGAACCAATAGCATATCTCCCCTAGGGAAAAACATTATGATGACCTTCCCGCCCTCCCATCAGGAACAGGTCACGCAAAAAATGGAAACATTTTAGAACTAATATTTCTCTCTGTTATGTCAACAAGATAATAATATTTTCAATACTGTAGATTGCTACAACACTAGGCATCAATAAAAATAGTCATACTATACTCTAATACATATCAATAGCAGTATAGGTATTACTCCTCCCCTTGCATTGATTTGATAATAGATAATACTCCATTTGTAAAGATATATTAATACATAACAAAATATTTTTTTATATATACACTTATGGGACAGTGATAATGATCTTTAGCCATTAAGGATAATTATAGTTATATATATTACATGTCCCTCTGGAAAGGGTGTACCCCCACACACTTTGTGGTCATATATGAGCAGGAAAGCGTGTACCCCAAAGTCATGAAGAGTGAAATTTGATCTCAAACGTAGATACAGTACCTGATATTATTAAGTTTACATACTATCACTGTACTTCGATTGACTACAGTATACTTTGTGAGTGAAGTACACTGTATTTCAAGTGTACTACACTGTATTACATCTTAGTACTACGCTACCACATACAAATGTAAAGGGATTCACACATTACTATGATTACAGTACAAAGTAGCCCTATAGTACTTCTTAGGAATAACAGTCGCCTAATATTTTATTGAAGTATAGCTCCCATCATAGTAAGGTATTATGCACTATAGTATTTGATGTACGTTCAAAGCATTCCTTTGTCTAGAGTCTTATATGAAATTATGCAGTACCTCCAGTCTAAACAGACTACAAAGCGATTTAGTTATTATTAATATAATAATATTAATAATAATTATTTATAGTGTGTTATATCATTACATGTGTCATTATATCACATCTTGATAATGAAGGAAGAGGCAGGATTTAGACAGTATAAGCAGGATATTACATAGATACATCAAACTATTATATACATCAATATATACCTCTTTATGAATTTATATGACTATTAATCAACACACACCTGAACACCTGACTAGTATATACATATAACAGCTGGGAGTAAATTACGCAACATTATTACACTCACAAACATGTATACAAACATATATACATACATATGTACCTATATACATACATACATACATACATACATACATACATACATACATACATACATACATACATACATACATACATACATACATACATACATACATACATACATACATACATACGTAATAACATTGCTTATAATGTCATTATATACTCAAAGAATTTCATATTAGGGAATTATTCCAGTTGCTTCATCATCACATAATTAATGAATGTAATATTTTCATAGAACAATTATATAGTACTTCAGGTGAATTTGATGATAACAGAATCTTAATTACTATTACTATCATTTCATGATCAGACAGGATAAACTATACTCTATCTTTATCAAACACTTCAGCATTAAAATAATAATCAGTGTATATGATAATCAGTATATAGTACATTAATAATACATGTTGTTATTATATCCAATAATTTGAATACTAGATAATATCCTCCTTCAATATGTATATACATATATACATACATAGATAGACATATACATACATGCATACACACACACACACATACATATAATTATACATACACACATAATAATTACTTACACAAAGTTTTTTCTCAGCTAGTTGAGAAGACTGTCCAGAGTGTACCAATGACCAGAAACATGTATTATATAAGTTATTAATATGACCTATCAAATTATATCATGTTAGCTATTGAACCATCCGCCCATCCATCCATTCATTCATTCAATTATTCATCCACCCACCTATCCATCTATCGACCTATCAAATGATATCATGTTAGCTATTACACCATCCACCCATCCATCCATCCATCCATCCATTCATTCATCCATAGATCCATAGATCCACCCATCCATCTATCCATCCACCCATCCGTCCATCCATCCATCTGTTTGTCTAGACAACTTACAATCAGCTTGCCTCCAGCTGAGGTAATCTCGTACATTTTTTTCTGATGGATATAGAATGACACGTCCATCAAAGGTTGGTGGATATTTTAAAGGATTATTTGGAAAGAATTTTGTCCAGTGAAAGACGTAACAAGAAGTAAAATATGAGACCACAGTCGTCATTATCTTACTATAGGGGAGGGGCTAGTTATAAATACTAGTTATTAAATATTTGGTAATTAAGTTATGGAATGTTTTGATTACCTGGCTCTACGACCAAACAATGTAGAGGATTTCTTGAGTATAAAACTGTGATTAAAGAATGAGGTTTCATGTGAGGACTCGAAGATGATGATGGATTTACCTGTACTCATCACTTTGTCCATATGCACATACGATATCTTGAAACTCACTCATCACACATTCGGCACATGTATTCATTAAATGTAATGCACACTCATCATTAGGTTTTAAAAATGAATGGGACTCTGAAAATCTATGAATAAGTAATTAGACAATAATTAATGCATGAATAATTAATGAGTCATAATTAATTAGGGTCGGGGAATCAATGAATATTAATTAACTTGCTTATGAAAGGAACGTCCATCCAGTCTCACAGCAATCCAAGTGTTAGGTAAGCATTTGTCAATCTCTTCAAATCCTCTCACATATTCAAATTTTGACTTAGCCATGGCCAAAAGTTACACGTGGTGACACGCCTACTAATTAGTGTGGGCGTGGTCTCTCTGTTGGGAGGGGCTCATTTGGATTTGCAAGAATAACAGTGAGTGATTGACTTATCATTAATTATAATATCACTGATATTTATTGTAATTGCAGCCTTTTATCACGTGATCTCCATGGAATCTATGCAAGTATCTATATCAGAAGGTGATATGATTATAATACGTAATTACTATAATTCATATATTGGCCCACAGATAAAAAAACCGATGATATCATAATGACATCATCAAATCATGTGATTGAAGTACATCCGCACAGTGACTTATTTGAGGAAAGTGATAGTGACGATGCATATGAAACACCACCGGAAGACTTTCCAGAATCTACACACACTTCAATATCATTATCGTTAATAAAATCTTTGGGTCTTCTTGAAGAACTCAATGACCTGACCACACCCACAAACAAATCGTATAATGAGAATACAAATGATGTAAAAGAGGATTTAGCTCAAGTTGATGAGATTGGACAAGTGGAGGAGAGGGAGAAAAGGGAGGATGAGGAAGAAAGGGACGAGAAAATGGAGGAAATGGAGGAGAAGAATGAGAAGCAAGTGGATGAAATGGTGGACAAAGTGGAGGAGGTTGGAAGACATGACAAGTGTGAGGAAGAAAGTGAAGATGAGAAAATGGAGGATGAGAAACAAGTGGAAGATGTGGAGAGAGTTGAGAAAATGGAGGAGATTGAAAGACACAAAGAGAATGCGAAGAAAAGTAAAGTTGATAGTGAAGAGATGTTGCAATTGGACATTGAAGAACAGAATGACAATGAATTTGATAGAAACATGGATGATGAGGAGGAGATGAAGAAAGTCGATGATGATACCGAAGAAGAATCTGTTGATTTCAATGAAGCTGTTGTACTTACATATGAGAGAAATATTGCTGTCTCATTATGTGAGTATCAACAATCTTTAGTATTGTATCAAAGAGCTTGTGAACTTGAGACCAGATATATGGAAATTGTGGGATTGGAAAAGATGAGAGAGAATGAGGAGATAGATCAAGAAAAAACAGAGCAATTGGATGACGATATCACCAAGACAGAGGAACACGATGAAGGGAAGAAAGAAATGGAGTCCGAAGATGAGGTAGATGAGGTGAAGAAGAAGGATGACCTTGAGATTGAACAAAGAGAAGAGAAAGATAACAGCAAAGAACGTGAATTAGAAGAGACCGATTATGGCAAAGAAGAAAGTATGGAGAAACCAGAAATGAAAGTGGAGGAAGTGTTTACAAGTCACGTAGAAATTATTACAGAGACTGCACCCTTCTATAACACCACAGAAACCACACACACTAGTGATAAAGGGGTTAATACAGAAACCACACACACTAGTGATAAAGGGGTTAATACAGAAACCACACCCACTCAAAATACATCAACGCAAACAGTACTAGAGTATTGTGATGCAAGCATTAACACTGAAATGAGTACATTTGATTTATTACAACAAGTATATTCTGCTGAGAAGATGGAGAGAATCCAAGAGCAATTGAAACAAACAATGGCTGAATTAAATGAGGAGAGATCAAAGCGAATGGTTAATGATAATCTTTTGTCTATTTTAGAGAAAGATGTTGTCTCTTTACAACAAAGAAATGTTAACGAAGCAACCACAAGAATCAGGATGGATAGTGAAATAGCTGATGTTAATGTGAGTTATATCATAAATAAGCCACCCCATTGCATGCTAATATATATGAATACTAAGCCACCCTTTGGTTATAATATATATGAATAATAAGCCACCCTTTGGTTATATATATGAATACTAAGCCACCCTTTGATTATAATATATATGAATAATAAGCCACCCTTTGATTTATACATTTGGATATGCCTATAATTATATATACATATATAATTTATGGCTATATGGTTGTATGTACATATATTTTATAGGCTGAACTGACACACGCAAGACAATCATTAAAAGAGAAAGATGAGAGAATAAAAGAATTGGAAGAGAGTTTAAGTGGAACAATGTCACTGGTATGTATTATGTACATGCATCTGTTTGTATGTGTATGTATGTACATATTAATGATAGGTTCGTAAATTGGAAGAACAGAGTTCAGTATTAGTTAATAAAGGGTTAGTTATAAAATCAATATTATTATTATAATTAAAGTTATTAATATAGGGGTATTGACTACTTATTACAAGCTAAAATAGCAGATGGAAGAGCAAATGAAGCTGAGCAGAGATTGGAAGGTATGTTATTCTATAAAATTGTAATTCTTTCAATTGCATTTTATATTCTAGTACTTCAGGCTGAACTGTTGCAGTCACAAGCTGAAGTTAAGCGATTGTTAAACAGGTTGAACGAGTTTTCTCGTGAGAGGAGGGAAATGGTGTCTGGACATGTACACACTCAATTACTACAGATTTCTGATGAAAGAGCAGAGACCGCTGAACGAAAAGTGAAAGAACTAGAACAACAGGTATATAAAAAATATAGTACATTATTACAGAAGAGAATATACTTATAGTATATATAGTACCTTTAAAAGTTCCGAATCAGTTCAATGTAATGGTACTCTTCCAATATACTTCCTGAATCAGACACTTTACATACAGTTCAAGGAATTCTGGTTCTTCCATCCAACATACTCAGACCACTTTCTCAACTACAGCCCAGAGGGAGTTTGGTTTTTTGATGGACTATTATAATCAATACTGTTCTGAGCACCTCTGTGCAGACTGACTTGCCCTCTCTCATATAATTATAGCACAAGCTCAACATGTGATGATAACAATAGCTTCAATTCTACTGACTCTTGGTTCACCACTATGGTTTCCCTGGCAGACACCTATATGCTATATGTATTGTTAATAGTATATTTTAGCTATTGTTAATACTAATGTCATATGTAGAGGTGTGCTATATAATGAAAGGTATTCACATACACAATACTTTACTCAGAAACATCCTTAAGAGTACATTCAAACACTGTGAAAAAATAAAGCACATTTTCACATAAGCATTTTTGTGTTCTGGTGAGTACATACTGTACTGTACTATGTAGTACAGTACAGTACAGTAAGGTACAAGTACAGTACAATTAATGGTACAAGAAGGTACAAGTACAGTACAGTTAATGGTACAAGAAGGTACACAGTTCAGTACAGTTCAGTACAGTTCAGTACAGTTCAGTACAGTTAGGGACAGTTAGGGACAGTTAGGGACAGTATGATTCAATAAGTATAATATCCCTGATAGATTATAATTAATCATTATTTTTCTGTAGTTATTACATCTCAGATCAAAAGGATCGTCCACTCACTCATCATTCAATCCATATTCCTCATCTAGTTATTCAACCTCCAGCATGTTTGGACAATCTCCTTTCTCTTATTCGTCACTTGGAGATTATTCATCTGGGTTGTCCAGTTATGAATACAAAGAATCTCCTACTAGTGATATAGGGTTGTTACCTACATATGGAGGGTTTAAAACTCCATTCACAGATTATAAAAAATTCTCTCCGGGTGGTGTAGGAGTGTTACCAACTTATGGAGGACTGACCTCACAAATATCTTCAACTACTACCACTCTGAGTTCTGTGTTATCAGAGAGTAAAGAAACATGGTCTCGTAGAGATGATACTGTTACTGCACTTCCGACAGTTACTGCACTTCCAACAGTTACTGCACTACCAACGTTATCAGATACTATTACACTTTCCACTGATAAAGGTATAATAATAATAATTGTTGTTATAATTATACATACATACCTGCTACAAACATAAATACATAGTTACATGTACATATATACATGCATACATATATGCAAGGTATGTACATAGATATATACATATATATACATACTATATGTACATACATACTTACATATATGCAATGTACATACATATGTATGTACGTACGTATGTACATACATACATACATGCATTCATTTACAGTAGGTATGACGTCTCAAGATAATGGGGATAAAAGTGACTCGAGTGAATGGTCATCAAGTGATGAGGAGGAGGAGGAGGAGAAGAAGGAGGATGAAGGCATACCTCGTCCATCAGCTCATATGAACTTACAGTCGAAATGGGAGTGGTTGTCTCAAAAACAAGAACAACCAATACCTCAAGCCACACCACCAAATATAGGCACTGCTCCAGTCAAGATCCAACCTCCTCCTGTGGCTCCTAAACCCAAGTATTTGCGTAGGATCAGTGAATTAGTTTTAAATGAACCAGCCATATCATTTGATCAGGTTAATATTCAACACAGTATAGTACTATATCAATTAATTAATTAATTAATTATTTCCACAGCCTCCTAATCCTCCTCAATTACATTCTTTCCCAAGACCCCGTGGACCCCTTGGTAGACGATTACCATCTGGGACCTTACCCACACAAGATCATACCCTTTTTTGGTGATCTCCATGATCCCATAATGATAATACATTGTGTAATGGTGTGTTTGTATGTATGTAAGAGGATTCATTTTATGAGTGAATTAAAAATTCATTTTCAAATTTACAGAAAATTAACCAGGCCTTGATTGCATACTTTGAAAACTCAGTGAAGAGCTGTTCAGTTTGGTACTAGTACCAATTATCGTAATCTCTACATCATTCATGTGTATGCATATATATCTCTTAAAAGCTTGCTGGGTCATCATTGCCCTCAAACGGAGTTTTCTTTGAGTCCCGCAAGAATATTTAGTTTCTTATTACTAACAAGTTATTTTGTCGGTGAAAAGACTTAGCTAAACAAAAGACATTCAATTGCTGATCTGGAAGACTTCCTCATCTACGGGTTTTTCCATCCTGAGGGATGTAGAAATAGTTATTGTTGGTCTATGCTGAGCTACACATGTAATGATCATTAAGTAAGTATCATGTAACTACTAACTAGGAAATGTTTGAAGTTGCAAATTTGATACCTGGATAATCACTTTAAAATATCTTGCGTGTATTGTGCACACCAAAATTCATGAATTCAGGAATATTAATTAAAATGGGTGTGTTTTTAATTAACTCAAGTAGGAAGTATATTCTTTTGAAAATTGAATAATTTAATTATGAGTGCATTGTTAAGAATATGCTGACATGTAGTGATGTTATGTGATATCATGTGACATATGATATCATTGATGATCTAATTCAACATTATGTGTTTAGATAACAAGATAGATTGTTTATTGTCATGATGGGATTAAATGATGTAAAAACACTAATAATAATTATAATTATGTACGTATATTATGTGTATGACATGTATTTGCTATATTAAGTGTATGAGTGAGTTTTTGATAAGTTTTGAAGCTTGGGCCAAATTGGCTCAAAAATGGTTAGTGTGTGTGCCATTGAGAATACATCTTGAGCCAATTAACAAAAAGTTAATGCTGTTAGTGACAATATAATCATAATTAACTGTGCCACTGGCCCAAAGAGAGAACTGTGCAGTGCCAAATAAGAAGCTCTTTGGGCCAATGGTGCGCCATATGAGCTTATCAAAAACACTGACGTGCGTGCATCATATTACTGTCTATTCCGGACACCCTTGGAACAAATATAAGTGTTCTGATTACAGGGGTGTCCTCATTTCAGGTATATTATAAAGCACAGTTCAAGACATTTGTAAGTGTCCTTTAATACAGAGGTGTCCTCAATAGTGTACACGTATCATTATGTGTGTATTTGTATGATAGTATGCATTATCACGTGTGTACATTGTTCACACGTCAATGTTAATATCCCATGATGTTTTGTTTGTTGGAAAGATGAAAAGTTGCTACTGTTTCAAAACAACACTATTTGAAACACTAAACAGAACTAAAAGAAAAGGAAAACAAAACATATTATGTGTACTAAAAAAGTTATTTGGAATACCATTTTCAAATTAAAACACAAGTAAATTATATATACAATAATAGTGTTTCTAGTATCGACTTCCGTAATGTGCTTGGCGTTGATAATGACTGCATTCTCTCCGAAGTCTATCAACTTCGGATCTTATGATCTGGTTCTCTGATCTCAAAGCCTCATTCTCATACCTGGCTTGTATATCCATACCAGTTTGTCTAGTTTCGTATCTTGATAAATCAAGTTTAGCGGTTTTTAGTTTAGAATCTAATTCAACAGCGAGATTTTTGTATTTTTCAAGTTGTCGTTTAACTTGCTTGAAGTCAGTTTCTAGTGAAGGTGTAGAGGAAGATGAAGTCCCATTGACATTGGGGTGAGATGAAGGTACGCCTCGTGCTGTCAATCCAAAAGGAACTGGATTGTGAAATCCGTTTGAATATTGGCTCTGAAAAGTAGCAATTTCTTGCTCTAAAATGATATTTCTTTCTCTGAGACTAGATATCTCAGAGTTTCTACTCCTAATAGTAGCTTCTAATAGCTTCACCCTATCATGATCGCTATCAGAACCTACTAACAATGATTTCTCAAGTTGAGCCTTTTGTGATCTCAATTGTTCTATTTCAGACATTGGAAAAGAATAATTATTTAGTTCTTCAGGTCGGCTTTCACGTTTTGTGACACCTTCATTAGTATAAAACTGTCGTTGTAAGTCTTCTTTCTCTGATTGTAGTATTCGCATTTTCTCTTCCAATTTCTGACAGTGTGAGGTTAAATCATGACTTGTGTGTAGTACCATCTGATCAATCATTACAGGTATTTCTGGTTGACTCTGGTAATATCTATGCTCTTGCAAGTCCTTCAACATGCAAAAAACCTTCTCGGCATTTGGTCTTTCATCTTTTCTCGCTAAACAATCTAAAACTAAAGGTCTTAATGGAAGCTCACCAAGATCCTGAAGGTCTCTTCTTCGACGCTCCACTTCAGGTACTATTTGCAAACCCCCTCCGTCACCTGAATACACCCGAAATGCTTCGCTAGCAGTAGGATCTCGTCCTACACACATTTCAAGTATTATAACTCCCAGAGAATATATATCTACTCTACTGTCATATTGTACACCTTCAACCTTCACTTCAGGAGGCATATACAATTCAGTACCTGGCTGACGACTGTGCTGAATAAATTTATGAGTTGAGCTAATCACCTTAGCAACGCCTAAATCAGCTATTTTAGGGATCCCAATTTGACTCAATAGTATATTCTTACTGGCTAAATCTCTATGAACAATGGGGTCCAAACGTTCATGGAGATATCGCAAACCTCCTGTGATCCCGAGAGATAGGTCCACAATATTTCGATAAGTTAGGCGAGGCAGCTGTCTGTTTCTGGAACTCAGTGAGCATTGTAACAGTTCTTGTACCAGACAAGTATCAGATGATAGGGTGAGTTCTTTTTTCCCGGCAGAGTCATGCAACCCGTAAAAAAGAACAATATTTGGATGCTTAAGTTGAAACAAGATGTTAACTTCTCTAGCAAAGGCTTTTAAAATACCCCGTCGCTCACTATCTGATACCGATGTATCGAAAAATATTTCATGTAGTTTCTTCACAGCTACTGGACAACCGAGCCACTCACCCAAGCACACTGTCCCAAAGGAACCTTTCCCAAGCACTTTACTGGAATGAACAATGACAGTATCTATAAACCATGTTTGAGGAACAACCAGTGAATCTTCTGAGATTGAGTGAGTTTGAAGATCATTTAATTTTGGAATACAGGGGCTGACCCTGCCGTTATATGTAGAATTAGATGTATGAGATAAATGAACAGAGGAAGGGAGAGAAGAGACTTTGGTAGGAGTCACAGAGGAAGAGAATGGATAATGTTCTTGATAAGTTGTCATTGTTACGACCTGTATAAATATATATATATTGAGTAACAAGGTAATGAAAAGATATTCATGATGTTTACAACAGAGTACACTTACAACCAACGGATATTACATACACAGAAATTGTTCAACACCTCTTTAGTCTAAACTAAACATCATATTACAATAACAATCAATATAATGTATTAGTGATACTCACATACTCATGTACTTCCTTAAGATAAACATTAGCTGATGATCACATTGTGTTGTAATATAGGAATGCTTATTATTATTGTATAATCATCTAATATCTTATGATGTAGAGGACATTCACATTCACCTTGACCTCAAAAATATGCTCATAACTTTATGACCAACGATCTTTTTATCTGTACCATTTATATATAATTATTCTTCCCATTCTCAAATTTCAATCCATTGCTTCATTATTGAGTTACAGTATAATAATCTTTATGATATTAAACTATACACTATAACACATCACATCCTGATTCTGAGGTCATTGTGACTTTAGTAGCAACATAATTCAATTTATGAAAGGATTTCCTCAAACTAGATAATGGGCTTCTGCCAAACACATACCCCACAGTTAACTAAACACAATATTTATATATATCACTATTCAACCATCAATCTTTGAAGAGTCGAAAAAGGGAATATTTATAGTATATGTAGTTTGAAAATACTGTAATACTAACACATAACTATGTACTTATATATGAATATAGTCTTAATATACTAGTTAACCACATTATGTGATATATACTTTCAGTTGTATAATAATAACACAAAACACGTTTCATTTTCCTAATATATATATATATATATAATTATATACACAAACACAAAATGCCTATATCCTCACAAAAACACATATAATTATATATATATACATTATGTACACTACATAACAATATATATATATAATTATATATTGAATACAAATACATATTTTTGGATTTGTAACGATCAGTTTGCCTTTCGACAGTGTACTTAAAAAGACAATCTATTCACTAGATCTTTCATAAACTAATATTGAAATGGTAACCAACATGTAAACAGATACACACACACACACACATATATATAAACATATATATATATATATATATATATGTATATATATATATATATATATATATATATATATGTATATAGACACATATTCACTCACACACACATACAATTTCACTCATAATAAGAATCACAAAGCTTACAGACACATTGGCTGACCTTGATCTTCACATGAGCTATCTTCTCTTTCGTTTTACTAAACAATCAACATAGTTGTGGCATCATAACTTAATATTCATTAAGCATTGGGAAAGAACCTGGAGGCGTGGCAAATACCGTATTAATCTAATTATGTCGCGCTTGACCACACCCATTTTGTTGGCGCGCGCGAGCATGCCGAATATAAAAGCCCTGCGAACATCACATACATGCAGTTCTCAACTTCTCAAGTACTCATTAGAAAAGAAAGTAAGTATGTAGCAGAACTTTTGTATATCTAATTTGATGATTTTGTTATAGGTGAACTAAAATGCCCGCTCCGAATGTCGCATACGAAAAAGACCAACGCATTACAATGATTACATCATCATCCATGACAAATATTGGCTGCAGTAGTCAAGAAAGAGGTAAATATGTAAATATGTTTTGTCTAGGGTGGGCAATCATTCACCATATTACAACTATTTATGTCGCAACTAATCGTATTGCCAATATCACAAGCAATAATTATATATATATAATAATTATATATATATATATAATGAACACCCACAGAAATTCTGCGGACTAATATTATTAGTTCTCTAACTCTTCTCTTCCTTTCTTAATAACTTCTCCATTTGCAAAATTTTGGGCACGGTTTCACTTTGTCGCCATGGTTTCTTTCGTGTAGCTTGACCTTTCACCATGACATGCATTACAAAGACAATTATAATATATAGATAATGGTAATAATATATATATATATATATATAATATATATATTATTACCATTTTGTGATATATAACATGCATATAATTAATACATGCATAAATTAGATATTAAGACTGTCTGTTAGGAGGAGAAACAATGACAACTAACTCTGTTAGTTATAGGTTGTACAATACCTGTATATTTAGTATAGACAGTGTAAAAGATTACATATTCTCATTGTACTATAGACGTCATTGTAAATTCAAAGCCACTTAGTCTATCTCATAATCAAGAACAAATGTATTTTCTTCAATCTGCTGATCCTGATTCCAGGTACATTTAGATACCACAACACTAACTCCCTATCTATCTATCCACTCATCTATCTATCTATCCATTGATTCACCCATCTATCTATTCATCTATCCATTCATACACCTATCTGTCTATCCATTCATACATCTATCCATCCTTTCATTCAACCATCCACACATTCATCCATCTATCCATCACTCATATATTATATAGGGCGTTTAACATACCAAGTAAAGTCACATTAAGATCACATGATAACAAAACTCATATTAATATACCAACACTAACGCAAGCCATCCACTCAACAGTAAAATATCATGAGATATTACGAATTAGAATCACTAAACAGATTGAATCTAATGCCGTGAAATTAATACAACAGGTATGTCCTTTAGAGTGTTTCGAAGACACTCTATATGCAGTAAGTGATTTATCTAGTTTAGACGAATCAGACAGAGATCTGGTTCTAACAAGAGAACTCAAAATATTTGCTTTGAAACATCTACCGCTTGATAAGCAGTTATTTGCGTTCAATATTTTCAACATAACACCATTTACTGTCGTTCTGGCTATTAATATACATCATATAATCTATGATGGCATATCAATGCTTATTCTTCTTCGAGATCTATTACATAACATAAACCACACTCCATCATTGCATACCCTCTCGTTAGAACAACAGCTTGCTGGTCAAGTGAAAAACGTTGAAGGTAGCGAAGAACTTGTTAAGAAATGGGAGGAGGTGTTGTTTGGTGTTAAACATACGCTTCGTTTTTCTAATCCTGGTGATATGACTTCACTTGATTCAGAACACAATTATCTGACTCTACCAATTCCTGTACAGAAAGCTATTCAGAGAGTTAGCAGAAGATTGTGTGTTCCAGTCACTGCTGTACTTAATACAGTACTATGTATTGCTATGGGGATATTAGCAGGTGAAGATGACTTCCTGATTGGGTTATTAAGTATGAATAGACAAGAAGACCAAAGAGATATGATAGGGTATTATGCTAAAACTCTCCCTTTGCGAGTTAATTTCTCTTCTTCTCTTATGTTTTCATCTTTGGTCCAGTCGATATTAAAAAATAGCGCTATGATATATGATTCGCAGTTACAGCTAACAGATATCGTTCATCTTGTACCGTGTCTTCAACACAAGCTTGGAGAATCTTCTCCATTACATGTTCTCCTTTCTGTCTATCATTTTAACTCGCAAGATTTTATTCCATCTTCGATCTTTATCAAAGAGACAGAGGTAAGTGTGAACTATAGCCATTCTTTTCAAGCTCATTTTCAAACAGATATATTTCTTGAGATACTACCTCAAGGTTCATTTGGTTCAAATACGATAATACATTATGAATATCGTAAAGCTTACTTCAATGATCACTTAATACACATTTTACACAACACAATAACACAATTCATCCTCAAATTAGCTGATATTGGTGATGTGTATGTACATACAGACATCTTCCCTCGTCTTCGAATGCTTTATCTTTGGAGGACAGGTATCTTACCTGGCTTCTCTCTCTCTCTGCCTTCAAACATAGCATCAATCAAACATGAGCCCTCTTGTTCTTCACACACAACTGTAAGTATCAATAATGAGCAGTTGTCTTCCATTATCAAATCAATCTCCATGGTAACAGGGAGCGATTGTTTGCTTATGACAGCAATAGCGTACATAATGTGTTGCTATGGTAACCAAGAAGATATAGGGCTTCTGATAGCTACTAATAACTGCATTTATCCATTAAACATTACTAAACCTCACGGGCTTATTAATGATGTTTTAAGAGATGTAGTAAAGAGCTTTGAAGTATGTACGAATATGGCAATTACTTGTGAAGAATTTGATGTAATCCTGCCATTATATCAAATTAAAAAATATCTTTGTGTGTGTATCAATACAAAGGCCACTCAATACATGCTGGATATAGGAGTGTGTATACAATATTACCAACAGCATAATGATGTTATGGTGAGTATAACAGCTGGTATTGAGTTTGATCAAGAACTACTTGATATATTATCAAAGAGTTTTACATGTTTTATCAATAACCTATCACACAGTGATCTCCAAAGCTGTTGCATAGAAGATGTACCTTACTGGACACAATCTATTGAAAATAACACACAGGCACAGCATACAAACATACCATTAGACAAATTATACATCACTCAAGTAGAGGACCAAAGCCTCCAGCGAACACCCAACGCTATCTCTCTAGTACATTCCAATAATCACATGACATACAAATTCATGTTTCAACAAGTGGTTGCCATAGCAACTTACCTTATCGATCAAGGTATTAAACCAGCCAGTAACATAGCGATTTATATGAACCGAACATCCTGGCTATACATAACAATACTAGCCGTGTTGAAAACTGGATGTGTGTATGTACCAATAGCACTACAGAACCCACCTGATCGTATAAATATGATTCTTGAACATACCGATATTGAAGTTGTCATGACAGAATCTAATTTATTAGAAAATCTTGAAACCTACCATAGTCGTGTGATTTGTATAGATGCGTTATCACTCCCTTCCTCTGATAATCGGACACTGGTTAATCCATCAAACCTGACAATGGACTCATTATCTTGTATATTATATACCTCTGGTACTACAGGTACCCCAAAAGGTGTCGCTTTGTGTAATCGTAATATCATCCATTCTTTAAACAACATACTGCATCTAACATCACATGATGACACTGCTATAACCCTAGCATCTACTAATATAGTATTCGATGCACACATTGTTGATGCATTAGCTCCGTTGCTAAGAGGAAGCTCCTTAATTGTAGTTGATAATGTATCTCGCATGATGTCTGGTATAACACATGGATTTGCTACCCCAAGTGCCGTGTGTTGTATTGAAATACCTCCTAGTATGAGGGTTTTAATAGTCGGAGGCGAGGCATTTACAAACACGTGTTTTCGTAAAACCAAGCATGTTTCTAAAGTATTTAATATTTATGGTCCTACTGAGTGTACTGTGTTTGTAACATGTAGAGATGAATATATCCCCTCAGATCCATCAAATCTTGGTCTAGCAATACCTGGTGCAACTCTTAATGTCACAAACCCATCGGGTAATATTGTACCTCCTGGCTTCCCTGGGATCTTGCATATCGAAGGACCTCAAGTTGGTCTTGGGTACTATAAAGATGAAGAAAAGAGTAGCTCTACTTTCATTCCATCTTGTTTCGATGGAGTCTCATGTCACATGTATTGTACAGGTGACTGGGTTCGCAGGCTACCAAATGAATCATTACAGTTTATAGGGAGGGCGGATCATCAGGTAAAACTCAGGGGACAAAGATTTGATCTGTTAGAAGTTGAAAATGCAATACTTGATAGTCAACAGGTTGAGAATGTATGTGTGTTTGTATTTAACCAAAATACTCCTTCAGCCATCTTAGTAGCTTGTGTGACTCCTTTAACTATCTCTATAAACAGTCTTGCTGCTTATCTAAAGCGAAGGTTACCCTTGTATATGATACCCACTCTCATCCTTCCTCTCAAAGAGATGCCCCTTAATAGAGTAGGAAAGATTGATAGAGTATTACTTCATGCATTAGCGGAAGAGAAAACCACACCTCCTGTTGACAGAGAAGAGAAAGGTAAAGAAGGAGAAGTGATACGAAAAATAGCAAATGTGTTTGCTGGTGTTTTGGGAGTCAAATCATTTCCAGTAAATGGTGATTTTTTCACAAATGGAGGTCATTCTTTACTAGTAGTACCATTAATTACACTACTGAACCAAAGATTAGGTAGTAATATTAACACAAGTGATGTGTTACAATATAGTACACCATTAGATCTACTTGATGTCATACAAACAAGTAGTAACAAAGATTATCATTTGAATACATCATCCTGTTTGGTACCTCTCGAGGACATGAATAGTACAGAGGAACACAACAGCACTAATGGATCCTCTATAAGATCTGTCCACAACCCTCTACTGGACATGAATACCACAGAGGAACACACTGAAATGTTCTCTTTAGCTGTTACTGGCCAGTATGATAGAAAGGATATAGTGAATGCATTTACAACACATTGTAATGTTGAAAATATACCAGTAGAAACATGTAATAAACCCATATCTATTGAGGGTGAAATTAAAAGTGGATGTATTCAAATGAGATTTAATAGTGTTATTAATACACCTAATATATCCATTAATATCACTAATAGAGATGATGTACAATCGTCAATTAATTATTATTATCAAACTGTAGAACCTCTCGTATCATTAGTACATTTAGTCCTCCATCCAAAGAGCTTTGTAGATTTTGGATTCCTGGATCCCATACCACCGGTCTCATTCTCAAAAGATTTTGAGGA
The DNA here is from genome assembly GCA_947044365.1 of Petrosia ficiformis. NCBI lineage: Eukaryota > Metazoa > Porifera > Demospongiae > Haplosclerida > Petrosiidae > Petrosia > Petrosia ficiformis. The sequence continues at coordinate 162,271 of OX345651.1, forward strand.
TGATATTGTCTCGGGCAGGTTTGAGCATGCCTCGGTCCTACTCTTGAATGAAGCAGGAATAAACATCCCTTCACAATCGCTAAAAGGGTGTTCCTCTATTCAAGGAGGATCCTCTTTTATTAATGTTATAACTCAACAGTGTAAAGTCAAGTCCTATCTCAGTATCCAACCAGAGAACCCAGTTGTAGTTTTACATAAACCTTGTAATTCGGAGAACCCACTATTCTTTATTCATGGTGGTATTATTGGATGGTCTCTACCATATACTAAAATATCAAAGAGAATGGATTATCATTCTATTGGTATACAACGTACCATAAATACTCCAATTACCAGTTTTATTGACATGGCTCTTCACTTTATGAACATCATTATAGGGGTTCAACCCACTGGCCCATATTCCTTATTTGGTGTGTGCTATGGTGCATGTTTGGCTTACGAAATTGCTCATCAACTGGTGATAAATGGGAGAGAAGTGAAGCTTCTAGCGATGATAAACAACAGCCCGGTACAGGAGCTCCGCCCACCCATGTTTGATCTTTATGGCGCTCCACTTCCGATGACCTCTTTAGATCCATTAGTATTTTACGAGGCAATGCTATCTGTTACCTTTCCTCATCAATATCTCATTACACTACCCGATAAACCTTACCTTGATTGTACCATTCAGGCACTGTTAACAGCGTATCCATGGTTACCATTCACATATGAGGAACTAAAATCATTATATCTTTCTTTCTATCATCCAATGAGTTGCCATTGGAAATACAATCCCAAACCGTCCAATATAGAAAAATGCATACTTATTCGTAACAAGACACACCCATTTTTTAATAGCGATGATTATGGGTTAGGAAAACTCGTTAAAAACCTTGAAGTATTCATAACCGAAAGAAAACTAGGTTTCCTCTCAGAGGATGATACAATGGAATGTGTTCTCTCCATCATAAAACCATTTCTTCACTGACCAAAACTTATATAGTACCTACATGTGCATGCACATTTTGAAAGTATAATTATTATTGTAAAACAATCAAATTTTTATCAATCTTTTTACAATAAAAATGTATTGAATAATGAACTCAACTAACATTCTGTTTGTAGTAACATCATATAACGTAATCTACTAATAGTAACGAGATATAAAGTAATCTATTAATAGTAACGAGATATAAAGTAATCTATTAATAGTACCATGAAATATGAAGTATCTTTTAATAGTAATATTAATGTCTACTAATAATGAAACTGCTGCAGTTACATAATTATATTCATGACTTCCTGCTGATGCAGCATCCAGCCCCACCCTAAACATCAGGGCGTTCCTGTTCTGAAGAAAGATGAGTCGAACTGAAGGCATCCACTTGCCTAGATTACCGTAAGTATTATACTGCTAATTAAAAATATAATCATGTTTCTTTGATATACACAGAACATCTCATGTAAGAGCTACCAGCTCTCATGCTGTCCAGCATCATTCCTCAACTAGAAAAACTACCAGTCAACACACCGGTACACTCATGGAACCTCATTATACTGCATATATGTGAGTACTTATACTAGTGTGTATACATAGTATACATATATATATAATTTATATAAATATTATTATATATATATATATAACATAATTATATATATATCAGTTTGTCTGTTTTTATAACACCATCTTATTTAATATATGTATTGTATGTATCATTTGCTATAATAAAAGATCAAAGGGACAAGCTTGAATTGCATCAAATAAATTGGAGAATACAACAGCCATCTGTTGAAGAGGTATCAAGATCAGAGACATGGCTAGGGTGAGACTCACCCCATTATGCTACATTGAAGATTTGATGAAAAACATATTAAATAATGGGGTGAGTCTCACCCTAGCCATGTCTACAAATGATCTCTGATCTTGATACCTCTTCAACAGATGGCTGTTGTATTCTCCAATTTATTTGATGCAATTCAAACTCGTCCCTTTGATGATATTATATTATAATAATATTATATTTAGTTATTGCAGTAGACTTGTAATTTAGCATTATTCATCTATCACAGAGGTACACCCAGACAAGATGTCCCTCATCAAGTATATCGTGATGCAGCAATGTTTGATGATGTATTTGATAGACAAGGTAAACTACTATCCAGTAGAAACACACCTAAAATAACCAGCCCTCTTAACTCCATGGAATATAACAGGTAACTAAAATATTCAGTTTAAAATATTAAATACATACATACATACATACATACATACATACACATATACATACATATATACATACATATATGCATACATACATACATACATACATACATACATATATACATACATACATACATCCATACACACATACATACATACATACATACATACATACACATATATACATACATACATACATACAACAATCATAACACTATGATAAAGTCACTCTATATATATAATTTTAATCCATCATTATTCAGTCTTCATGATCCTCATTGCAAGCGTTTATTTCTTAATAATCAAACACTACGAGATCACCTGACACATCTTGGTCTATTAACTGACGATCTTCGTGTAGTAGCTACTACAAAGGAACAGAGACAAAAAGTACGAGCACATGAGCTCCTGGAAAGAAAAGAAGAACTGCTTCGAGTTAGTTGTAATTATAATATATACATACACACATACATACATACACACATACATACTTACATACACACATACATACACACATACATACATACATACATACATTACATGTATAGAGAATGAGTGAAAGGGAAAACCAGCGTATTGAAAAGTTACAGGTAATAAAACAAAGGACTGTGGATACCTTTGATACATAATTATACAATGTATTTTATGAATAGAAAGCAGTTAGCCTGCCTGTGAAATATGAGCTGAGTATGAAGAAACAAGAGGAGAGAAAGAAGAATTGGGAGAAGATAAGGGATGTTAAGATTGAGAAACTAACAATAACAGAAAAGGTAGTGTGTGTGTATGTGAGTGTGTGTGTGTGTATGATGTGATGATACTTTGTTTAGAAAGCAAGAATGAAAGAATTGGAAAGAAAGAATGAGAGAAAGAAGCAGTTACAGGAACTGTTAGAACAAATAAAACTTTCAGAACAAACTAAACGAAATGCAGCACAACATCAACAAGAACAAGCAGAAATAACAGCATATGAAAAACAATATGGAAAGGTTTGGATGATTCTATATAACCTCCCATCCATCTATCCATCCATCCATCTATCAATCTATCCATCCATCATCCATCCATCCATCCATCCATCCATCTATCCATCCATCCATCTATCCATCCATCCATCCATCCATCCATCCATCCATCCATTTGTCACCATACAGACTGCAGTTTGGCACAGGGCATCTGATCATATACACAACAGGTTAGTATAGTACAGTATATAACATGTTTTAATATTATGCAATACTAGAATGATATATCTTGCACAAACCAAATGGAGGAAGAGAAAAGATAATGATTGGCTATCAGAAGTACGTATCTATATGACATACGTACAAACAGACATTAATTATTTTTGTGATAGTCTTTTCCTCAGCCTGGAAGGAAATCATCTGATGATACTCCCATTGATTTGGAATCTGATCTGTCTTACTTCCATCATAAGGAAGAGGAAGTGAGACAGAAAGAGGAGGAAGTGAGGGAGGAAGAAGAGAAGGAGGAGGAAGTGAGGGAGGAAGAAGAGAAGATTGATAAGGAGGAGGAAGTGAGGGAGGAATTGGAGGAGAAAGTGTATGAAGATGACAAACGAGAATCTGAAATTGAATCAACTACTAAAGGTGTGATTATCACATGATTATCACATGATAAATTATTAGCTATAACTCTGTATACATGTGTGTGTAGGTAACTAATGCATGTAGATATGTATGTCATTCTATAGAAGTCACAGAACATAAAGAGCCTATATCCTCTGTTACTGAGATTATAACAGATCATGAATCAAAATCACCTACTCAAAAGGAACCTCCACCCACTCACAAGGAAGTAACTAAAATGAATGCTCAACAGAGCACAGTGGAAATCACACGCCTATTTTTAGATCTGCTAGCACAGTATGTAATTAAATTATGGTTACCATGGTAATATGAATAATAAAGTATTGTGTTCATATATCACTCAGACTTGATCATAGTAGAACAGGTTTTGTGTCATTTGATGACTTTTTTCGGACAATGGGGTCACATGACCTGGCTCTTCCACTTGATCAGGAAGAACTGTTCTATATAGCAGGTATGACCACATTACATAATTATATATATATATATACATTTATTTATTTACTTAAGGTCAAGTTGATACTTATGGTAATGGATGGATACCATTAATACAAGCAACCAGCATGTTACCATTGTTACTGTTGGAACTGTTTCAACAACGAATGCAACTGCAAATGGTAGGCATAATAGTAACACAATTAGAAATGATCTATTAATAGTAACACGAAGACTATTGAAATGATCTATTAATAGTAACACAATTAGAAATGATCTATTAATAGTAACACGAAGACTATTGAAATGATCTATTAATAGTGACACGAAGACTATTGAAATGATCTATTAATAGCAACATTACTTAATTCTGTACAGCAACAGTATGGTAGTTATATTGAAGACAGGTGGTTACAGCTCTCATCTCCTAATATTGGATACATATACATGGATAAAACTACTGGTCGTGTACAAAGAGAAAGACCCTCTGATTATCGAACATATTTAAAAGATGACTGGTTTGAAGATGTTGTAGTGGATCTTTTTGAGACAGCAGATACTAACAGAGATGGATATGTTGATGAAAGTGAAATCATTGATGTAAGTTCCTCATCATGAGGTGGCTTATTCTATCACAAGTACAATTAATCAAATAAAAGCCACACAGTGATTATTAAACATGTTATGTACAATACTAATGTAGTGACTAATGTGACAATAGGGACAGTAGTGAGTAATGTGACAATAGTGACAGTGGTGACTAATGTGACAATAGAAACAGTAGTGACTAATGTGACAATAGGGACAGTAGTGACTAATGTGACAATAGGGACAGTGGTGACTAATGTGACAATAGTGACAGTGGTGACTAATGTGACAATAGAGACAGTAGTGACTAATGTGACGATAGTGACAGTAGTGACTAATGTGACAATAGGGACAGTAGTGACTGATGTGACAATAGTGACAGTGGTGACTGATGTGACAATAGGGACAGTAGTGACTAATGTGACAATAGGGACTGTAGTGACTAATGTGACAATAGGGACAGTATAGTGACTAATGTGACAATAGGGACAGTGGTGACAATAGAGACAGTAGTGACTAATGTCACAATAGTGACAGTGGTGACTAATGTGACAATAGGGACAGTAGTGACTAATGTGACAATAGGGACAGTGGTGACTGATGTGACAATAGGGACTGTAGTGACTAATGTGACAATAGGGACAGTAGTGACTAATGTGACAATAGTGACAATAGGGACAGTAGTGACTAATGTGACAATAGTGACAGTGGTGACTAATGTGACAATAGGGACAGTAGTGACTAATGTGACAATAGGGACTGTAGTGACTAATGTGACAATAGTGACAGTGGTGACTGATGTGACAATAGGGACAGTAGTGACTGATGTGACAATAGTGACAGTGGTGACTGATGTGACAATAGGGACAGTGGTGACAATAGTGATAATAGAGACAGTAGTGACTAATGTGACAATAGTGACAGTAGTGACTAATGTGACAATAGGGACAGTAGTGACTGATGACAATAGTGACAGTGGTGACTGATGTGACAATAGGGACAGTAGTGACTAATGTGACAATAGGGACAGTAGTGACTAATGTGACAATAGTGACAGTAGTGACTAATGTGACAATAGGGACTGTAGTGACTGATGTGACAATAGGGACAGTAGTGACTAATGTGACAATAGTGACAGTAGTGACTAATGTGACAATAGGGACTGTAGTGACTGATGTGACAATAGGGACAGTAGTGACTAATGTGACAATAGTGACAGTGGTGACTGATGTGACAATAGGGACAGTGGTGACAATAGTGACAATAGAGACAGTAGTGAGTAATGTGACAATAGTGACAGTGGTGACTAATGTGACAATAGGGACAGTAGTGACTAATGTCACAATAGGGACGTGGTGACTGATGTGACAATAGGGACAGTGGTGACAATAGTGACAATAGGGACAATAGCGACTAATGTGACAATAGTGACTAATGTGACAGTAGGGACTAATGTGACAATAGAGACAGTAGTGACTAACGTGACAATAGTGACTAATGTGACAGTAGGGACAGTGGTGACTGATGTGACAATAGGGACTGTAGTGACTAATGTGACAATGGTGACTAATGTGACAATAGGGACTAATGTGACTATTATCACATCAGTCACCATTGCCCTATTGTCACATTAGTCACTACTGTCTCTATTGTCACATTAGTCACTACTGTCCCTTGTCACATTAGTCATAACTGTCCCTATTGTCACATTAGTCACCACTGTCCCTATTGTCACATCAGTCACCACTGTTCCCATCATCACATTAGTCACTACTGTCCCTATCGTCTGTCCTGTTAGTCACTACTGTCCCTATTGTCACGTTAATCACTACTATTCCTATCGTCACATTAGTCACTACTGTCCCTATTGTCACATCAGTCACCACTGTCCCTATCGTCACATTAGTCACCACTGTCCCTATTGTCACATCAGTCACCACTAGCTGTTCCTATCATCACATTAGTCACTACTGTCCCTATCGTCTGTCCTGTTAGTCACTACTGTCCCTATTGTCACGTTAATCACTACTATTCCTATCGTCACATTAGTCACTACTGTCCCTATTGTCACATTAGTCACCACTGTCCCTATCATCACATTAGTCACTATTGTCCCTATTGTCACATTAGTCACTACTGTCCCTATTGTCACATTAGTCACCACTGTCCCTATTGTCACATTAGTCACCACTGTCCCTATTGTCACATTAGTCACCACTGTCCCTATCATCACATTAGTCACTATTGTCCCTATTGTCACATTAGTCACCACTGTCCCTATCGTCTGTCTTGTTAGTCACTACTGTCCCTATCGTCACATTAGTCACTACTGTTCCTATTGTCACATTAGTCACTACTGTCCCTATTGTCACATTAGTCACTACTGTTCCTATTGTCACATTAGTCACTACTGTCCCTATTGTCACATTAGTCACCACTGTCCCTATCGTCTGTCTTGTTAGTCACTACTGTCCCTATTGTCACATCAGTCACTACTGTCTCTATTGTCACATTAGTCATAACTGTCTCTATTGTCACATCAGTCACCACTGTCCCTATCGTCACATTAGTCACCGCTGTCACTATTGTCACATTAGTCACTACTGTCACTATTGTCACATTAGTCACTACTGTCCCTATTGTCACATTAGTCACTACTGTCCCTATCGTCACATTAGTCACCACTGTCCCTATTGTCACATCAGTCACGACTGTCCCAATTGTCACATTAGTCACAACTGTCCCTATTGTCACATTAGTCACCACTGTCCCTATCGTCACATTAGTCGCCACTGTCCCTATTGTCACATCAGTCACAACTGTTCATATTGTCATGTTAGTCACTATTGTCCCTATTGTCACATTAGTCACTACTGTCCCTATCGTCACATTAGTCACGACTGTCCCTATTGCCACATCAGTCACGACTGTCCCTATTGTCACATTAGTCACCACTGTCCCTATCGTCACATTAGTCACCACTGTCCCTATTGTCACGTCAGTCACTGTTGTCCCTATTGTCACGTTAGTCACTATTGTCACATTAGTCACTACTATCCCTATCATCACATTTGTCACTATTGTCCCTATTGTCACATCAGTCACTATTATTCATATTGTCACGTTAGTCACTACTGTCACTAATATCCCTATTGTCATGTTAGTCACTACTGTCCCTATTGTTCCTATTGTCACATTAGTCACTATTGTCACATTAGTCACTACTGTTCCTATCATCACATTTGTCACTATTGTCCCTATTGTCACGTTAGTCACTATTGTCACATTAGTCACTTCAGTCACTACTCCCTATTGTCACACTTGTCACTATAGATAAGCCCTGGTTATTAAACACACTATGTATAATTAGCCATGCCCTGGTTATTTCAATACAGTTCCTACAATCTCCAGTGATAAGCTCAAGAGTGTATACACAACAAATGGAGGAGTTACATAAATTATTTCTTGATCAAAGTGTAGAGGGTGTGATGGGACTGGAACAGTTCGTACCACTAGCTCATATCATGTTGCAAATGATATATTCAAATTCATATCCAGACAAGGTGAGATTCAACAATCAATGTATGTATATCTATTTATCGATTGAGTGCAGGAATGGATAGAACTCGAGTCTAGAAAATGTGGTGTATATTTCTTCAATCCAACCACTGGCGAAATGAAGCTACCTGATACTGTTGCCATGGCAGCACCTTCAAAGGTATGTATGTATTTTGAATGGAGTTCACAAGTGGTTGAATTAGTACATATCATACCATTTAGGAAAAATCATCAAGGGAAAAGAAAAAGAGACGTAAAGATTCTAAATTAAAGGACAGTGAGGGTGAGATGACACCCACCTCTACAGGACCCCCTCCATTACGAAGGCGTTCCAGTAAATCCACAAGAAGTTCAAGAAGTGACGATAAGGAAACCAACCAATCAGATGATGTGAAAATGGTCAGCTGATATTGTATTACAATAATAGACCACTTTATTTGTTTCACTGGTTTAGGATAATACATCAGGTGATAGTCATGTGACAGGAGAGTCTTCACGAGATGGGTTGGGGCTTATGGACGAAGAAGAATTGGAGACTCAAAAGCTTGTAGAACAAGTTGCAGAAAGACTTCAAACAGGTCTCAATATAATTGAGACAATACCAGAGGAAGATGAACAAGGAGAGGTCTTAGATCACCATGGTAACAAGGATGATGAGACAGAGCTCTTAGATCACCATGGTAACAAGGATGATGAGACAGAGCTCTTAGATCACCACGGTAACAAGGATGACACAGAGGTCTTAGATAACCATGGTAACAAGGATGACGAAATTGGCACCATCTTACAAGCAGTCATTAATAAAAGAGAAGAAGACGCAACATAGATATATATATATATATATGTACAATTTTAGATATATCAGATGTAACAGAGTTATTTATAACATTTTATTAATTAGAATGACGCAGAATATTCAGTGAATAGGAACGGGTCTCATATTACTAGTACACAGGATATGGTATTGAATATTTTTATCACGGTTTGCGATTTAGGATATACTGACTCATTCTTGATCAGTGGAATTGGAACGAGTCTCATATTACCAGTACGCAGAATATATGAATGTTACTGTTAATTATAGTCTAACAAGTTAATGACAACTACATTTTTCTAAATGGAGATGTCCATTGAGTATAATATATAATTATAATATTATATATATATATAATATATATTATATACACAATATTGACTACAATACATTACTCACCTAATGATAAATCTTCTTGTTATAAGTTAACCAAAAGTTTCATCCACTAATTAAAGTCTCTTTTCAATATTCTCCTCTTGATAGGCCAATAAATGGAGCAAGCTTTCCCGAGTCTTGACCTCTCGTCTTTACCGCGCAATGGCGCCGATTGGCGCGTTGGCAACTTCGCGCGCAATTAATTTTAAATTTTGAATTACCAAACTTGTCATGTGATAAACTCATTAACCACACAGTAAACCACGTGATTATCACAACAGCCACATGGTGACACCAAACATACTTAAATTATAATAATGGTTTTCTTCACTTGTAATGCTTGTGGACAATCTATTCGTAAAAATAGAGTTGAGAAACATTGGCAAACAGAATGCCCAAGTTGTGAAATTCTTTCTTGTATGGATTGTGGAAAAGATTTTTATGGAGAGCAATACTCATCACACACTAGCTGTATCACTGAAGCTGAGAAATATCAAGGTCCATTGTTCACCGGAGAGAAGGGTGGGTCAACTAAAGGGGAGAAAAAACAACAAGAATGGATACAAGTATGTTACTATTTATAGATCATTGCTTTGGTGATGTAATCTATTACTATGAATAATTTGTTACTATTAATAGAATATGTGAAATGGAATAGTGTTACTAATAATAGAGTACAGTGTTACTATTAATACAATACAGTGTTACTAATAATAAAAATACAGTGTTACTATTAATAAAATATGGTGTTACTATTAATAGAATACAGTGCTACTAATAGTAGAATACAGTGTTACTATTAATAGAATACATGACATTTCTATTAGTGCAATAACTATTAATAAAATACATAATGTTACTATTAATAGATATTTATACTAATTACTATTAAATTTTAGTGTTTGAAACAAGTGATGTCTTCCGATGATTATCCACCTCGTATTAAAAATTTAATGGACAAAATTTCAGAATGTCCAAATATACCGAGAAAAAAGGCAAAGTTTCAGGTAATAATCAGGAGGTGTGGCTTGTTAATATATATATATATATATATCATGTTAGTTAATAACCAGGGGGTGGCTTAATATCTATTGTTTTTAATGACTAGGGGGTGGCTTGTTATCCATTGTTTTTAATAACCAGGGGTGGCTTATTATCATTTTTTTAAATATTTATGGGGTGGCTTATTATCCATTGTTTTTAATAACCAGAGGGTGGCTTATTTTCCATTTATAAAACCATTTAGATTGTAATTCAATTTTTCCTTCAGAACTTTGTTAAAAACAGTATTAACGAACGTGATCATGTGACCCTAGATAAACTGTGGGAGATATTTAGTGAAGCAACGAAACCTAAAGATGTTAAACCACTTGAGAAGAAGCAGGAAGAATGCAAGCTAGTCAAAGATGATGTTGCTGAAGAAAAAAGTGTCAAAGAGAAAAAACTGAAACGAATTGAAGAAGTTAAAGATGATTGTGAAAAGATGAAGAAACGCAAGAAGAAAAAACGTAATAGAGAAGATGAATCATGTGATAGTCATGTGACATCTTCTGATGCTGTGAAAGTAAAGAAACGAAAACAGCATAAAAATACTGATGATGAAGTGATGGTGGAATCATTGAAATGTACTAACGAGTCTCCTGATGCGATGCCTGTGTCTAGAAAGAAGAAGAAAAGGAAAAATAAATGTAGCAATGATGATGTGATGTTAAAGACTGGAACCAAGGAGAATGTGATTTGGTTTGAGGATAGAATTGGAGATTTTAAAGTTAAAAAATGTAAACATTGATTTTATTATTAATAATAATGAATTTTAATAAACATGGAAGGTGTGTCCATTAAATTATAATTATGTTGGGCTAATTACTGGTCACGTATTACATCTCATGGCAGAGGCGACAAAACCTTCGAACTCTTTGGCAAAGAACGAATGCCAATGGACGAATTGTGTAGACAAAGGTCCATACTCCACAGTACAAGATTTAGTAGATCACGTGAAAGATACACACTTGTCATTATTCGTTACAGAAGAGTTTGTGCTATGTCTATGGGAAGGATGTAAGGTGTATAATATCCCTTGTCAAAATAAGTCATGGCTTCCTCAACACATGCGAAGACATACGAATGAACGACCTCATAAGTGCATCATGAACGGATGTAACATGTCGTTTTGGAATCCCGACTCGCTACAGAATCATTTACAGTTACACTTAGCACCATCGCCACCAAAAGTAAAAAAAAAATCACAAAAACGAACTTTCATGTCCAGTACTCATATTTCTGATACTCTCTCGGGCTCCTGTAATTTACCTAAAAAGATGTGCTCAAATGATTTATCTACTTTATCAGATGATGATAGCTCTAGCCAATCAGATTTCAGAAAATTTGAGCGAAAACGACCTTTATGTTTAAAAGTTAAAATCCCTCTGCATTCTAGTATTAAATTTTCCTCAGTCCCATTAACAAGTCCAGTTCCCATTCCTATTAATGGTGAGCTACTCAGTACTCTCTACAGATTATTGTATACCAAAATAATTATATTTTTAGGTGGAGTTATTCATGATGATATAATTGATTTGAAGACCATGTCTGTTATACAGAGTACAGTGGTAACACAATTACTACAATCATCTCATGACAGAATATCACGAAAAGATTCTGTGTGTTTAAAGGGAAAAGTAAGCATTATACATACAAACTCAAGTACTATAGTATGTATTGTACTGTATTATACTGTACTATACTATACTATACTGTACTATACTGTACTGTACTATACTATACTATACTGTACTATACTGTACTATACTGTACTGTACTGTACTATACTATACTATACTGTACTATACTGTACTGTACTATACTATACTGTACTATACTGTACACTCAGTTTTTTTTTATTGAACTGTACTTTAATTATTGATGAAGATGTTACTTGACTCTTATACTTGTAGATTATTGGACAAAGAAAAACTACAACTATGGCTGAATCTGAATACTTGGTTCGTTGGAGACCCATGCTCATTCCAGATACATGGGTACCAGTATCTGAGTATCAAGAACTCAAGTTCATTCCACTCTCTGATCTCAGCCATTGTCAGAAATCAGCTTTAGTTCAAAACAGGTTTTTAACTGCCGAAAAGAGTTCGGTAATTATGAAACATAAAAGAAAACGAGAACCATTATGATGATAATTTTTTTCGTTTACAATTCAATCAATTCCTTTTTCGTTACAATATAATTTGCATCAAAATCTAATTGATTAAATCTGTAGTATATATATATATAGTAGTTTAACTTTAAGATAGTTTGGTTCATCCCTCAAGTGGCTTTATCGGGAGATCATGTCCATTTCTCCGGACATGATTTTCCAGCTCTCTTATTAAAGTCTGCGTTTGATGGAGTGTCTCATATTCTGTCCATCTTTTGGCTAGTGGTCTTTTTTTTAATATGGCAAGTTGTAAGATTTTTAGAGCAGCTCTTTTTTGCTTCACTCTCTCTCTCTCCCTCTCATTTTTGCACATTTTTAAATTTCTCATCATCATCAGCAAAAACAGATATTCTTAAAATCTGTGAACCAGTATAGGAGGCAGTTCTACCTTGGAGTACTTCTTATGGGTCTTACTCTCCTGGATTCTTTTTGTTCCAATATAAACTATCGACAGAAGAAACGTATTCGGCTCTTTGCAGCTGCAATCTGCAGTAAAGCATGTGCGCATACGCGATAATTAATTATGTTACTATTAATAGACTGTACATGTACTACTATAGTAAAATGCCTATACTACTAATTACTGTTGCTATTAATAAACTATACTATTATTGCCAATTATTGTTACTATTAATAGACTATACTACTACTATTATACTAATAACTAATGTTACTATTAGATTATATATACCGTTTACTAATGTTACTATTAATAGATTATACTACTAACTAATGTTACTATTAATAGATTACACCGCTTACTAATCTTACTATTAATAGACTATACTACTAACTAATGTTACTATTAATAGATTACACCGCTTACTAATCTTACTATTAATAGACTATACTACTAACTAGTGTTACTATTAATAGATTATACTGCCTACTAATGTTACTATTAATAGACTATACCACTAACTAATGTTACTATTAATAGATTATACTGCCTACTAATCTTACTATTAATAGACTATACTACTAACTAATCTTATTATTAATAGACTATACTACTAACTAGTGTTACTATTAATAGATTATACTGCCTACTAATGTTACTATTAATAGACTATACCACTAACTAATGTTACTATTAATAGATTACACCGCTTACTAATCTTACTATTAATAGACTATACTACTAACTAGTGTTACTATTAATAGACTATACCACTAACTAATGTTACTATTAATAGATTATACTGCCTACTAATGTTACTATTAATAGACTATACTACTAACTAATGTTACTATTAATAGATTATACTACTAACTAATGTTACTATTAATAGATTATACTACTAACTAGATTCCAAAACTATTAATAATATTATAAGATAAATAATAATAATTATAAGTCGTTATAAGTAATAATTAATATTTGTATGAACAGCCACACATGATATATATGACAACAAAATGACGATAATTAATAATAATTATTAATAAATGAAATTTGTTGTTAAAAAAGATATTTGATTCTACTGACATAACTAACAGAACAAGTTAGTCCCTGTTTAATTAAATTCATAATTAAATGTATTTTGTTTGTGTGTGTGTGAATTAGAATCTGCTTTCATCATAAGATTTATCAATTTTTGAGACTTCTTCGCTTAATAGACTACCACCAAATAAATCACTTTGTTGAGATAGGCCTCTTCCAACTATAAAAAATATAATATATATATATATATATAATTCTATTCTAAAATAGACTGAGATGATATCATTTGGACAAGTCAAAACAATGGCTATAGTGTTTTATAATGTTACTATAACCAAAACCCCTTTTAGTAAGGTATTGTGAGTTAACTATAACTATAACTAAAACCTCTTTTAGTAAGGTATTGTGAGTTAACTATAACTATAACTAAAACCTCTTTTAGTAAGGTATTGTGAGTTAACTATAACTATAACTAGTTAACTATAACTATAACTAAAACCTCTTTTAGTAAGGTATTGTGAGTTAACTATAACTATAACTAAACCTCTTTTAGTAAGGTATTGTGAGTTAACTATAACTATAACTAAAATCTCAAGCTTGTCTAATTACATATAACTATACATACATACATATACATACCATTTCCATAAATATGTTCATTTATCTTCCCATTAAAGGTTGAGAGAAATTCACAAACTTCAACCATAGCTTTGTGTATGAATATATACTGTGCCTGTGAGATATAAAAGAATTATTAGTATAGTGTGTGACAAAGGTATAAGATATTTGTATAATAATGTCTAGGATCAAATGCTTGCTATTCTGCAGCCATATTGTACAGGAACTCAACTAAATTTGGTATACAGAAGGTGACTTTTTCATTGCAAAATCATTTGTTTTTGATTGAGCTGAAACTGTTTCTAGAGTTAGATAATGATCTCATTATTATGTTTCCGAAGTGGTTTTGATCAATAATATTATCTGTTAGAACTGTGAGCATTTTAGTATTCTCTCGAAATTTGAATTTTACCTTCAAACTATAACCTTGGTACTTATTTTTAGACTGGAAAAAACATTTTTCCGAAACTGTTCCTAGAGTTACATAATGATGTACTTATTATGTTTCTGCAGTGGTTTTGATCAAAAATGTTGTTTGTAGGAACCGTGAGCATTTTAGTGTTCTCTTGAAATTCTGAACAAACCATGAACTATATATAGCCTTGGTACTTATTTTTAGACTGGAAAAAAACATTTTACCGAAACTGTTCCCTAGAGTTACATAATGATGTCCTTATTATGTTTCTGCAGTGTTTTTGATTAAAAATGTTGTTTGTAGGAACTGTGAGCATTTTAGTGTTCTCTTGAAATTCTAATCGAACCATCAACTATATATAGCCTTGGTACTTATTTTTAGACTGGAAAAAAACATTTCCTAGAGTTACATAATGATGTCCTTATTATGTTTCTGCAGTGTTTTTGATTAAAAACGTTGTTTGTAGGAACCGTGAGCATTTTAGTGTTCTCTTGAAATTCTAATCGAACCATCAACTATAGCCTTGGTACTTATTTTTAGACTGGAAAAAAACATTTTACCGAAACTGTTCCCTAGAGTTACATAATGATGTCCTTATTATGTTTCTGCAGTGTTTTTGATTAAAAATGTTGTTTGTAGGAACTGTGAGCATTTTAGTGTTCTCTTGAAATTCTAATCGAACCATCAACTATATATAGCCTTGGTACTTATTTTTAGACTGGAAAAAAACATTTCCTAGAGTTACATAATGATGTCCTTATTATGTTTCTGCAGTGTTTTTGATTAAAAACGTTGTTTGTAGGAACCGTGAGCATTTTAGTGTTCTCTTGAAATTCTAATCGAACCATCAACTATAGCCTTGGTACTTATTTTTAGACTGGAAAAAAAAAAAATCCGAAACTGTTCCTAGAGTAACATAATGATGTCCTTATTATGTATCTGCAGTGTTTTTGATCAAAAATGTTGTTTGTAGGAGCCGTGAGCATTTTAGTGTTCTCTCGAAATTCGAATTTTACCCTTGGTACTGATTTTTTCATTGCAAAATCAATAGTTTTGGATTGAGCCGAAACTATTTCTAGAGTTGGATAATGATGTCCTTATTATGTTTCCAAAGTGATTTTGATCAATAATATTATCTGTTAGAACCGTGAGCATTTTAGTATCTCTCAAAAGTTTATCCTGATACTATATTCAGCTTGAATACTATAAAAATGGCTGAGCAGCGCATTGTGTAAGTATGCATGGATGTAATTGTGTGCGTGACTATATGTATACGTATATGTACATCAGTCATGTGACAGGAAGCATGTCACACTTTACATCATGTGACCATATGTATGTATATTAGTCGTACCTCGGTTTGTATCATGTGATTACGATGTTGTCTCATTTCACAAGCTAGCCCAAACACATCAACCCAATCATGATCTATGATATGCTGTAGGAGTGTGCCAAGAGCAATGAATGTACCAGTTCTTCCGACACCAGCACTAAGAGGAGGAACAGAAAGGTAGGGAGGGAAGGGAGAAGGAGGGAGGGAGGGAGGGAGAGAGAGAGGGAGGAAGGAAGAGAAGGAGCGAGGGAGGGAGAGAAGGAGGTTTGTTACCTGCAATGGACTACTACAGGTCCATGCATTGATTGCATATTGTCATGAATACATCTCACAAAGTCCAAAGCACCAGTAGCAGTTTCTGGCACCCCATGATCAGGCCATGAGATGAACTGGTAATGATAGATAACACGACTTCGTTTCTCCTAATGAATAGATGAATGAATGAATGGATGAATGAATGGATGGGTGGATGGATGGATGAATGGATGAATGAATGAATAAATAGATGGGTGGACAGATGGATGAACGAATGGATGAATAAATGGATGGGTGGATGGATAGATGGATGGATGGATGAAGTATTTTGTCCTAGAATAAATGTATTTTGGAATTACTGATTGGATGAGAAGTGTCCTCACTTACTTTTCTAAGTTCAAATTTTCTTGTAATCCAATCATTATTTTCTTTCTCACTTAACATCTCAACTGTAACATCACCATACACTTCAGGCAAAGACCCAGGCCAGTAACGATGACACTTGGTCTAGGAATGGGGATACAGATATAGCACTAAACTCAATTATACATTACAATCACTCACTCTCCCTCTTTCCACAAGCTGTGTCAACATAACAATATTATGTGTATTCTGTTCCCAAACCATGGTCCAGAAATCATCAAATGTTGATGGAAGAGGACCTTGAGTAGCTATGTAAGCCCTACGAACACGATATCCCTGAAATGAAACCAGTAAAAATCTATTAATAGTAACACTACATATATCTATTAATAGTAACACTACATATTCTATTAATAGTAACATTACAGATGTTATTAATAGTAACACTAGAGATACTATTAATAGTAACATTAAATATTCTATTAATAGTAACACTACAGATTCTATTAATAGTACCATTAAATATTCTATTAATAGTAACACTACATATTCTATTAATAGTAACATTACAGATGTTATTAATAGTAACACTAGAGATTCTATTAATAGTACCATTAAATATTCTATTAATAGTAACACTACATATTCTATTAATAGTAACATTACAGATGTTATTAATAGTAACACTACAGATTCTATTAATAGTAACATTGAATATTCTATTAATAGTAACATTAAATATTCTATTAATAGTAACACTACACATTCTATTAATAGTAACACTACACATTCTATAAATAGTAACATTAAATATTCTATTAATAGTAACACTACATATTCTATTAATAGTAACACTACAGATTCTATTAATAGTAACACTACATATTCTATTAATAGTAACACTACAGATTCTATTAATAGTGACATTACAGATTCTATTAATAGTAACACTACAGATTCTATTAATAGTAACACTACAGATTCTATTAATAGTAACATTACATATTCTATTAATAGTAACATATTCTTACAGGTATATAGTTAGCATTAATATAATCAGATCCTGGTTCATCATCAACATAATCAAGTTTAACACGAGAATGATCGTATGATAGGATATTAGTATAACGATTCTTAGCTCTGTTTTCTGGCATCAAAGAAGCATCTTTAGAGTGATCCAAACCGATGGCAGATACTCTCTACAAGGAGGATGTAGGTGAAGAGGAGGAGGAGAAGGAGGAGGAGGAGGAGGAGTAGGAATGTGGGGGGAGGAGGATGAGGGAAGAGAAGGATAATGAACAAATGACATACCTCATATTCTTCAGAAAATTTGAATCCAGTATCTGACATCATATCAGATACGTATCCAGGTAAATCTCGCAGATATATCTTACGAGACTGAGGTGTGGCTTTTACTGATGCAGTCTACAAATCATTAAAATAATAAGATAATCATTAATAAATAATAATGTGATGTGAATACAGTTATCATTAAAATGCTTTACATTTAAACTATTGAAACTAACTGACTTGAGAACAGCCATAACTATAACTATCTATATCCCTGCTTTTAGTAAAATATTGAGACTAAATAACTAAATTACAAGTCTATTGCAATAACTATAACTAACTAAAAATTAGCAAATAATGGACACTTTTAGTTAGTTAAATAAAACTAAAACCCTTTTAGTAAGCCTAATATTATTTTAGTTAATTAAGTATAACTATAACACATCACGATATAATTAAAAGTGGTATATAGTATCATATAAACTAACCCTCACAGCTGATTTGTTAATGATAGTGTTCTCAGATAAAGGTACTATTGTAGGTCCCATAGTCCCTACCTGACTACTGCGAGTTAATGTAGGAGTATTAGACTCATTAAATAGAATCTCAGAGGCACCATTGCTAAAAAATAATTATAATAAATATTTATTATAATATCAGTTATCATTCACAAATAATAGTACTAATAATGGATACCGATTACTGATCTAATTATCAGTACACCGGTAAAAATAATTTCTCACTTACCCTCTAAATGAATATTTTCTGTTCTTCTGTCTCCTGATTAATATTACAATAATGAGAATGACCACACCCACTATTACTATAGCAAGTATTAATCCTACTACTACACCAGCTACCATTGATGCATTATCACCGGTAGTCTGAGGACTTGAAGCTATGAATAGAAATATATATAACTATATATACATATATATACATACACACACACATACATACATACATACATACATACATACATACATACATACGTACGTACGTACGTACATACATACATACATACATACATACATACGTACATGTACATACATACACATATACACATATACACACATACATATCTACATACATACATACATACATACATACTACATACATACATACATACTACATACATATACATGCACACACACACACATACCTGTACGTATGGCACCTGAATACATACTCTCAACGAATGAATTGTCATCATCACTAGTATAAGCTCTGTATTTGAACTGATATTCAGTGTCTGGTCTGAGAGGTCCATTACATACTTCATCAGTAGGTCCACATGATGTGTCTGATCCAATAGTCTCTGTTACCATCTCACCACCGTCCTAATATTGGATGAATGGATGGATGAATGAATGAATGGATGAATGAATGAGTGAGTGATGGACGAATGGATGGACAGATAAATAAATAGATAGATAGATAGATAGGTAGATTGATAGATAAATGGATATATTTCTCAATACATACAAACATTACCTCTTGTCTTCTAACTAAACCTCTTTTCCTATTCTCTTCAATATCAACCTGAACAGCTTGATAGGGTGGGGCACTTTCAGAATCTCGTGAATTAAAACTATTATACCAGATATCAATAGTGTCGTTACTAGATCCAAATATTCTAACTACAATTCGAACTCTTTGAACTGGTCCATTTCTATTCAACTCTTCTGGAATTACAAACTCAATACGGATAGTTGTGTCTGTAGCTATATCTTCATCTCCAGGCTCTTGTGTCGGTGTGGAGATTGTAAACTCTGGACCAGTAGGGACTGATGGAGCTAAAATGAGAAATGGGAAACGTATGTATGTATGTATGTTTGTATGTATCATTGTATGTATGTATGTATGTATGTATGTATGTATGTATGTATGTATATATGTATGTATGTGTGTATGTATGTGTGTATATATGTATGTATGTATGTATGTATGTATGTATGTATGTATGTATATATGTATGTATATATGTATGTATATATGTGTGTACGTATGTATGTATGTATGTATGTATGTATGTATGTATGTATGTATGTATGTATGTATGTATGTATGTATGTATATGTATGTATGTATGTATGTATGTATGCACATACATGCACACTTACGTATTCCAGTTGGGAGTGTTTGCTCTCCACCAATACCAGTACTACCATTACCTGCACTTGTGAATGCAGTAACCTTATAAATAGATAGATAAATGGATGAATGGATGGATGGGTGGATAGACATATATACATATATATATATATATATATATAGATAGATAGATAGATAGATAGATAGATAGATAGATAGATATTACTCACATTTACAGAGTATGTTGAATCTGATAATAATCCTGTTAAATTATATGATCTGGTAGTGTTCCCATTTATTCGTTTAGTAAGATTTGTATTTAGTCCTTCAAAGATCTAAAAAATATAATTAAACACATACATACACACTTACACAGACACCTAAACACAGACAGACAGATATACACACAGACATACACACACGTATATAAACATACGTACACATACACACACACACACATGCACAGTTTGCACACACATACTCACATCACCAGATGTTTTAGTCCCAAAGTAGAATATATAATATCCTATGATAATACCATTTGGAAATTCAGGTTCTGTCCATTCAACTAAAATAGTTGAGCAGCGATCTTGCAAAGTTAGTGTCACATTAGGAGGAGATGGTACTGGAATCAATTAATAAATATGAATAATTAATGAGCTACATAATGAACACAAGCAATTTAATTAATCATGAATAATTAATCATTGTATGCAATAAATTATAGCTTAGTCAAAATAATAATTAATGAGCATCTAAATTAATTAAAACTATGAATAATTAATGAGTAAAGAATAGCTTACATCCTTCAAATGTCTTATTAAAAATGACATCAGAATAAGGTCCTATCCCTTCAGAAGTGACTGCTGATATGGACACACTAAATACCGCAAATTGTGGAAGATCTATAGGATAGACAAACAAACAGACAGATGGATAGATAGATAGATATATAGGTAGATAGATAGATACATAGATAGATAGATAAATAGATAGATAGATAGATAGATAGATAGATAGATAGATAGATAGATAGATAGATAGATAGATAGATAGATAAACATACTTTCAGCTGGATAGTCCGTTTCAGTAACCTCAACTAGATTTGGAAACCTGTTTAGTGTATCAGATATGTTTATCAAGTAGTGTGTTATGATACCATTACGATCCAAATATAAAGGTGGATTCCAACTTATATCAGCCTTCAAAGAACTGAGTACATCAACACTAATAGAAGTGGGTGGACCACTAGGGGCTATGTAAATGAAATGAATTATTATGAGTGGGTGGATCACTGTGAGCTGAATGAACGAGTGGATGGACACTGGTAGGTATGTAATTACTATGAATGGGTGGAGCTCTGGTAGGTATGTAATTACTATGAATGGATGGAGCTCTGGTAGGTATGTAATTACTATGAATGGGTGGAGCTCTGGTAGGTATGTAATTACTATGAATGGGTGGAGCTCTGGTAGGTATGTAATTACTATGAATGGGTGCAGTAATGCAAAATTAATAGAATTCACTATAATACCTGCTTCAGTTGTTATTTCTTCAATGGCCAGAGGTGTGTCCTCAGGTCGGTTGACACCCACAATTGTTTCTATGGTAACAGTGAACAAGTAATTAACAAATTCTTCTAGATCAGGGACAATAATTGATTCTCGTTTCAAGGGATCTGAGAGGAGAAGGAAGAGGAGGAAGAGGAGGAGGAGGATAATTCTTGTATCATTAGTAATGCAATTAATATGTTAGTTAATAGTATTATTAGTGAGATCATATCTGTTGTCCTATAAACAATACTGGTAATATTGAGAGACTATTAGTCTGTTTTTATTTGTTCAATGTTAGATATTGTTTTATGACATTGTTACTATTATAGTATTACAAATACATTGTTACTATAGCGATAATCAACCTACTGTTTAAGACATTGTCACATCCTGTTTAGTGTACCTACCTGATGCAGTACGTGGGTTGTTCCCATTAATAAAGCTCTCAGGATATAACACCACTGATCCATCAATAGAAGGATCAATACTAGCGTCATTAGAAACATACGATATACTATATTGGGTAATTAGACCATTCCAATCAGAACGAGGAGGAGGTAACCAACTAATATTCACTGATGTTGATCCAGTGAAAAGAGATGATAGATTAGTGACTCCAGCACTAGGAGCTTTAGAGGAGAGAAGAGTGAGAGTGTAAGAGAGGGTGATAGTATAGAAAAAAGAAATGGAGTGGGAGAGGGTGAGAGTGACAGTGTGGAAGAGTGGGAGATAAAGAGTGACAGTGATGGAGAGGGTTATAGCACAGAAAAGAACACAGAGAAGAAAAACAAGTGAAGAAGAGTGCATTTGAGTAAGAGATGAAAAATATAATACTCAAATATAAGCCTACCTGATTGGTCGGTCATTCTTGTTTCCATAGCAATGTCACCAAACCCCTTATCATTTTCGGCTTGTACAGTAACTTCATATGCAGCAAACTCATGTAACTCAGTGAGAATCTGACTAGATACATTCGAGTAAACAATAATTGGATCATAAGTAGTATTTAGAAATGAATCATTATTTGATAGTTCATATTTTATTCTGTATCCATTCCTATTACCACGGACACTCAAAGGTTCATCCCATTCCACAAGCAATGCAGTTGAATTCAATGTTGTCACATTGAGATTTTGAGGGGCAAACGGAGCTATGAATATAATTAATTATTAGTAATAATCACTATAAGAGAATCATATACTTACGTTCTGAATCTGTTCTTTCTATAATAGAGTCAAATGGTCCGGTTCCTATACTGGTATAAGCTGCTACAGACACACTATATTCAGTATAAACCATTAGACCAGTGATGTTAATCATAGTCTCTTCTGCACTTGTGTATGTCACTATGTCACTATTATCAACCTCAAAATACGATATATTATAACCCATAATAATTCCATTCTGATCTTGTTCAGGAGGTGGAGACCATGATATTAACAGACTGGTAGCTGATGAGAACATTCCTGTTAGATTCTCAGGTGAAGCACTGGGAACTACACAATACAAGGAAGATAATATCACAAATGATAATAAAATGATTACTTACCATCTTCATTTGTAGTAATATCAATGGTTGCTTCTGGTCCTATTCCTCCTCCAGTGATAGCCGAGAGACTGAATGTATAATTAGTAAACTCATTCAAGTATTCTACAGTGATGCTAGTCTCATTGTACTCATCCAAATCATTAATAAACTCTACTGGTATTGATATAGTGATGGGTTGAGTGAGTGACTCATTAACATATTCTAATACATATTCATTGATTACTCCATTAGGGTACTCGGGTCTTGTCCATTCTAATGTAACACTGGTAGATGTTATTTGTGTATAGATAAAGTCTCTTGGAACTGTAGGAGTATCTTCATCAGTTCTAGCTGAATCATTGTTACTAGGTTCACTTTCACCACCATTAGTACTAGCTGTAACATAACATTCATATACAGTAAATACCTCTAGACCAGTTAATACTACTTCAGTTGTGTCTGGACTAGTAGTATTAAATATTGTAAAGTTCTGTTCCTCATCTGGTATTTGTTCCAAGTAGAACTGTTCTGAAGATATACGACAATATACAGTATAGATAGTTAGTATTCCATTAAGTGTTGAAGGCTGAGTCCAACTTGCACTAAGCGTTGTAGATGAACCTGTCACTTGGACAACATTGAAGTTCTCAGGTGACGAGGGAGCTAAAGAATTAGGATTGAGATTACGCAATTACACAAAAATCTGTTTGCACAGTTGCACACACATAAACATTAATTATCATAAACCTACCATCTTCATTTGTAGTAATATCAATGGTTGCCCTTAGTCCTCTTCCTCCTCCAGTGATAGCCGAGAGACTGAATGTATAATTAGTAAACTCATTCAAGTATTCTACAGTGATGCTAGTCTCATTGTACTCATCCGAATCATTAATAAACTCTACTGGTATTGATATAGTGATGGGTGACTCGTCATCATATTCTAACACATATTCATTGATTACTCCATTAGGGTACTCGGGTCTTCTCCATTGTAATGTAACACTGGTAGATGTTATTTCTGTATAGATAAAGTCTCTTGGAACTGTAGGAGTATCTTCATCAGTTCTAGCTGAATCATTGTTACTAGGTTGACTTTCACCACCATTAGTACTAGCTGTAACATAACATTCATATACAGTAAATGCCTCTAGACCAGTTAATACTACTTCAGTTGTGTCTGGACTAGTAGTATTAAATATTGTAAAGTTCTGTTCCTCATCTGGTATTTGTTCCGAGTAGAACTGTTCTGAAGATATACGACAATATACAGTATAGATAGTTAGTATTCCATTAAGTGTTGAAGGTTGAGTCCAACTTGCATTAAGTGTTGTAGATGAACCTGTCACTTGGGCAATATTAAAATTCAGAGGTGACGAGGGAGCTAAAGAATATAAGTGATAATAATCTTTTAATTGTGTTAATCAAAAACAACTCACCATCTTCAAGTGTTCTATTAGTAATAACTTCAGAGAATTCACCAATGATAATAGTAAAATTATTATCTTCATCCATTAGTTGGAAACTATATGCAGCAACTGCAAACTCATATATAGTGTAAGGAATGAGGTTATCAAAGGTAATACTACGAACATCACTGGATACATTAAGTACTGCAGTATTTGTATTGATAACTCCAGTGGATATACTATCAGGAAAGGTAGCATTAGTAATGATATAATATCCTTCTATTATACCATCAGGTCTCTCAGGTTCTCCCCACTCTAGTAAGATAGAACGTTTGTCAGGGGTAGTTTGTACATTTGTTGGTGGAGAAGCTGGTGCAGGATCTGTACGAACTCGAATAATGTCTGTAAAGATTCCAGGACCTCTACTGGTAAAGGCTCTTACTCTGATATCATATTCTGAGAATACTTCCAAGTCTGTTAGTTCAATTATAAAAGGTTCTTCTAATTCACTAGCTGTAAAGTTTTCACTCATTGTTTCATTGCTATTCTCTAGTATTAATGTATATTCTATTTCATACAGTGTTATAATTCCATTAGGTTCAGATGGGGGTCTCCACTCTACTACAATAGCAGTTAAGTTTATCTCATTTGCTGTGAAATCACTAACTACTCCAGGTACTGCAAAAAGAAAATTAATAATGCATGAAAATTATTTTAAGATACTAATTACAGTTATTTCAATTTCATCTCCTGGTCCCCTGTCAGATTATGTTACAACTTGCTTACTTACCATCTTCATTTGTAGTAATATCAATGGTTGCCTCTGGTCCTGTTCCCCCTCCAGTGATAGCCGAGAGACTGAATGTATAATTAGTAAACTCATTCAAGTATTCTACAGTGATGTTAGTCTCATTGTACTCATCCAAAGCATTAATAAACTCTACTGGTATTGATATAGTGATGGGTTGAGTGAGTGACTCATTAACATATTCTAATACATATTCACTGATTACTCCATTAGGGTACTCGGGTCTTGTCCATTCTAATGTAACACTGGTAGATGTTATTTGTGTATAGTTAAAGTCTCTTGGAACTGTAGGAGTGTCTTCATCAGTTCTAGCTGAATCATTGTTACTAGGTTCACTTTCACCACCATTAGTACTAGCTGTAACATAACATTCATATACAGTAAATGCCTCTAGATCAGTTAATACTACTTCAGTTGTGTCTGCACCAGTAGTAATAAATACCAAAATGTTCTGTTCCTCATCTGGTATTTGTTCTGAGTAGAACTGTTCTGAAGATATACGACAATATACAGTATAGATAGTTAGTATTCCATTAAGTGTTGAAGGTTGAGTCCAACTTGCACTAAGTGTTGTAGATGAATCTGTCACTTGGACAACACTAAAGTTCAGAGGTGACGAGGGAGCTAAAGAATATAAGTGATAATAATCTTTTCATTATTTTTATCAAAAATAACTTACCATCTTCAAGTGTTCTATTAGTAATAACTTCAGAGAATTCACCAATGATGATAGTAAAATTATTATCTTCATCCATTAGTTGGAAACTATATGCAGCAACTGCAAACTCATATATAGTGTAAGGAATGAGGTTATCAAAGGTAATACTACGAACATCACTGGATACATTAAGTACTGTAGTATTTGTATTGATAACTCCAGTGGATATACTATCAGGAAAGGTAGCATTAGTAATGATATAATACCCTTCTATTATACCATCAGGTCTCTCAGGTTCTCCCCACTCTAGTAAGATAGAACGTTTGTCAGGGGTAGTTTGTACATTTGTTGGTGGAGAAGCTGGTGCAGGATCTGTACGAACTTGAATAATGTTGGTAAAGTTTCCAGGACCTCTACTGGTAAAGGCTCTTACTCTGATATCATATTCTGAGAATACTTCCAAGTCTGTTAGTTCAATTGTAAAAGGTTCTTCTAATTCACTAGCTGTAAAGTTTTCACTCATTGTTTCATTGCTATTCTCTAGTATTAATGTATATTCTATTTCATACAGTGTTATAATTCCATTAGGTTCTGATGGGGGTCTCCACTCTACTACAATAGCAGTTAAGTTTATCTCTTCTGCTGTGAAATCACTAACTACTCCAGGTACTGCAAAAAGATAATTAATAATGCATGAAATATAATTTTAAATACTAACTTACCATCTTCATCAGTTAGTATAGATATTTCAATTTCATCTCCTGGTCCCTTGTCAGATAATGCTACAACTTGTACACTATATAATTCATATTTCTCAAGTCCACTGATATTTACTGATGTTTCAGAAATGTTGGGAATGGTATTGCTGTCATTAGTTTCACTTCTAATATACATCACTTCATAACCCTCATTAGGTCCATTGAAACTAGTTGGAGGATCCCAACTAACTTCAATAGATGTACTACTCAAATTTCTATATGTTAAATTCTGTGGAGCTTCGGGTACTGAAATAACAAACAAAATGATAATTTCAAAATCACAAAATCATTTTAAAATTATACCTGAGGAGTCTGTTCTTTCTATAATTGAGTCAAATGGTCCGGTTCCTAAACTGGTATAAGCTGCTACAGACACACTATATTCAGTATAAACCATTAGACCAGTGATGTTAATCATAGTCTCTTCTGCACTTGTGTATCTCACTGTGTCACTATTATCAACCTTAAAATATGATATATTATAACCCATAATATCTCCATTCTGATCTTGTTCAGGAGGTGGAAACCATGATATTAACAGACTGGTAGCTGATGAGAACATTCCTGTTAGATTCTCAGGTGGAGCACTGGGAACTACACAATACAAGGAAGATAATATCACAAATGATAATAAAATGATTACTTACCATCTTCATCTGTAGTAATAGCAATGGTTGCCTCTGGTCCTGTTACTCCTCCAGTGATAGCCGAGAGACTGAATGTATAATTAGTAAACTCATTCAAGTATTCTACAGTGATGTTAGTCTCATTGTACTCATCCAAAGCATTAATAAACTCTACTGGTATTGATATAGTGATGGGTTGAGTGAGTGACTCATTAACATATTCTAATACATATTCGCTGATTACTCCATTAGGGTACTCAGGTCTTGTCCATTCTAATGTAACACTGGTAGATGTTATTTCTGTATAGTTAAAGTCTCTTGGAACTGTAGGAGTATCTTCATCAGTTCTAGCTGAATCACTGTTACTAGGTTCACTTTCACCACCATTAGTACTAGCTGTAACATAACATTCATATACAGTAAATACCTCTAGATCAGTTAATACTACTTCAGTTCTGTCTGGACTAGTAGTAATAGATATTGTGAAGTTCTGTTCCTCATCAGGTATTTGTTCTGAGTAGAACTGTTCTGAAGATATACGACAATATACAGTATAGATAGTTAGTATTCCATTAAGTGTTGAAGGTTGAGTCCAATTTGCACTAAGTGTTCTAGATGAACCAGTCACTTGGGCAACACTGAAGTTCAGAGGTGACGAGGGAGCTAAAGAATATAAGTGATAATAATCTTTTCATTATCTTTATCAAAAATAACTCACCATCTTCAAGTGTTCTATTAGTAATAACTTCAGAGAATTCACCAATGATGATAGTAAAATTATTATCTTCATCCATTAGTTGGAAACTATATGCAGCAACTGCAAACTCATATATAGTGTAAGGAACCAGGTTATCAAAGGTAATACTACGAACATCACTGGATACATTAAGTACTGTAGTATTTGTATTGATAACTCCAGTGGATATACTATCAGGAAAGGTAGCATTAGTAATGATATAATATCCTTCTATTATACCATCAGGTCTCTCAGGTTCTCCCCACTCTAGTAAGATAGAACGTTTGTCAGGGGTAGTTTGTACATTTGTTGGTGGAGAAGCTGGTGCAGGATCTGTACGAACTCGAATAATGTCTGTAAAGATTCCAGGACCTCTACTGGTAAAGGCTCTTACTCTGATATCATATTCTGAGAATACTTCCAAGTCTGTTAGTTCAATTGTAAAAGGTTCTTCTAATTCACTAGCTGTAAACTGCTCACTCATTGTTTCATTGCTAATATTCTCTAGTATTAATGTATATTCTATTTCATACAGTGTTATAATTCCATTAGGTTCTGATGGGGGTCTCCACTCTACTACAATAGCAGTTAAGTTTATCTCTTCTGCTGTGAAATCACTAACTACTCCAGGTACTGCAAAAAGATAATTAATAATGCATGAAATATAATTTTAATTACTAACTTACCATCTTCATCAGTTAGTATAGATATTTCAATTTCATCTCCTGGTCCCTTGTCAGATAATGCTACAACTTGTACACTATATAATTCATATTTCTCAAGTCCACTGATATTTACTGATGTTTCAGAAATGTTGGGAATGGTATTGCTGTCATTAGTTTCACTTCTAATATACATCACTTCATAACCCTCATTAGGTCCATTGAAACTAGTTGGAGGATCCCAACTAACTTCAATAGATGTACTGCTCAAATTTCTATATGTTAAATTCTGTGGAGCTTCGGGTACTGAAATAACAAACAAAATGATAATTTCAAAATCACAAAATCATTTTAAAATTATACCTGAGGAGTCTGTTCTTTCTATAATTGAGTCAAATGGTCCGGTTCCTAAACTGGTATAAGCTGCTACAGACACACTATATTCAGTATAAACCATTAGACCAGTGATGTTAATCATAGTCTCTTCTGTACTTGTGTATGTCACTATGTCACTATTATCAACCTCAAAATATGATATATTATAACCCATAATATCTCCATTCTGATCTTGTTCAGGAAGTGGAAACCATGATATTAACAGACTGGTAGCTGATGAGAACATTCCTGTTAGATTCTCAGGTGGAGCACTAGGAACTACATAATACAAGGAAGATAATATCACAAATGATAATAAAATGATTACTTACCATCTTCATCTGTAGTAATATCAATGGTTGCTTCTGGTCCTGTTCCTCCTCCAGTGACAGCTGAGAGACTGAATGTATAATCAGTAAACTCATTCAAGTATTCCACAGTGATGTTAGTCTCATTGTACTCATCCAAATCATTAATAAACTCTACTGGTATTGATATAGTGATGGGTTGAGTGAGTGACTCATTAACATATTCTAATACATATTCATTGATTACTCCATTAGGGTACTCGGGTCTTGTCCATTCTAATGTAACACTGGTAGATGTTATTTGTGTATAGTTAAAGTCTCTTGGAACTGTAGGAGTGTCTTCATCAGTTCTAGCTGAATCATTGTTACTAGGTTCACTTTCACCACCATTAGTACTAGCTGTAACATAACATTCATATACAGTAAATACCTCTAGACCAGTTAATACTACTTCAGTTGTGTCTGGACTAGTAGTATTAAATACCAAAATGTTCTGTTCCTCATCTGGTATTTGTTCTGAGTAGAACTGTTCTGAAGATATACGACAATATACAGTATAGATAGTTAGTATTCCATTAAGTGTTGAAGGTTGAGTCCAACTTGCATTAAGTGTTGTAGATGAACCAGTCACTTGGACAACACTGAAGTTCAGAGGTGATGAAGGAGCTAAAGAATATAAATATATGTTTAGTAATACATTAGTATATCAAGTAAGCTATTTATAAAGATTGGAAATGTTAAATGCATAGATTCATACACACACACACACACACCTCCTTCTGGCGATGTTGTCATTACTATCACACTACTTTCTCCATCACCAAATCCATTAACAGGAACAATACTGATATTATACTCAACAAAAAACTCAAATTCCAACGTCACTCTTAATGAAGATGTAGGGACTTCAAGTTCTATGATATTATTGTCATCTTCTTGTGTAACTGTTATTGTATAATTAATGATAATTCCAGCTGGAAATATTGGCTCCATCCATGTGATAATTAAATTCATTGATGTACGATTGGCTAAAACTGATATATTGGTGACTGGACTAGAAACTATAGGGAGTGATGATAAAATAATATTGAAATATTACAGATAATTAGAATTACATGAAAAATTATCGGAAGAATATCTTCTATATATGAAAGACATAAATATAAAAATCAAGATAAAATAACGTCCCAATTGTCACCAGGAGAACAGCTATGCCCAAAATTTAATAATTTCCACATTTACGATTATAAATTAAACCTCTTCATTTGCAAAAGAAAATTTACTGAGAAATGAAATTTATTATTCGTCGTGATGACATTATATGTACTATAGTGTATAGTTTAATGTCATAAGGTTAATACATGATTATACTGTAACTCAATAACTTATATGTACTATAGTGTATAGTTTAATGTCATAAGGTTAATACATGATTATACTGTAACTCAATAATGAAGCAATGGATGGGAAATTGACATACGCATAAAAGAATGGTTATGAAAATATGATCATTCAAACCTTGAGGTCTAGTTGATTATGAATGCTATAGTAATATATTATTTATAAGCTGCGTACCTCCTTCTTCAGTCCTTCTATTTGTAACAATAGATTCTGATCCCACATTAGTGTACACAGCAACGACTCCAATATTATAATCAGTATACGGTAACAACTGAGTGATATTATAGATAAACACAGAGCCTGTAGCTAGCAGACTGTCATGAGATACTTCAGCAGAGTTGCTTCCCTGTCTGGGTTTTCTTCCTTCAACCTCCGTATAATTATATGTAATTGTGTAATTATCGGGCGGAGCTTCCGGAAAAGGTAGTGACCATGAAATTTGTATACTGATATTATCAAAACTCGTCACAATTAGATTAAGAATTGAAGGAGCAAATTCTAAAAAATAGTTATATAGTTAGACAATGGATGCATATAAAATTACATAAAATAATAAGTTATTAGAAGTATATAATAACATTATACAATACATTTGCTTCATTTACAATTTATAAATGATGTAATTCATTATCTCACTTGTACTATATATATAACTAACAAACTAACCCTTGTTTAATAAGGAAGTGTTAACTAAACTATAACTACATTACAAGTCTACTGTAATAACTGATACTACTGCAAAACCATAAACCCTTTTAGTAAGACTAACAGTACCTCAGTTAATTAACTATATATATACCACTTATTATACTAGTTAGTATGTATGTATGTTTTAGTTGTTAAATAATCAAAGTTTGGTATCATAGATATGATGTACAGCATACCTCCTGATATACTGGTATTTCGAGTAATATCACCTCCATCTATTAAACTAACAATAATAACTACTATGACACCATTCTCAAACTCATCAAGACCATCCCTCAGTGACGAAGGATAAATATAAAACACTGTGTTATTAATTTCCATGAGAGTCAATCCTCTGTTCTCAGAGGCAAGTAGGTTATCTTCTTCAGGATCTAAATAATCGACGGTATAGTTATATCTACATTGCATACTCTCCTCAGGGATACATCGAAGACCAAAGTCAACTTCAATAGATGTTATTGATGAATCGATGAACAGACAGTCCGGATCAGGGCACATTCCTATACGAGAGAAGTTATAAACCACACCCACAAAAGTAATTAATTAAGATCGAGCATATTTGTTTAATAAAGTGTGGTTAGTGTGGGAAATATACCATAGAAGCTGTTTGGGTCAATGGTGTGTCATATAAGATTATCAAATATTTAATTAATTAATAAAACCACACCCACAAAAATGTTTAATTAACTTACTAATACTTTCTCCACTACCAGACTCTTCGTCTCCACATGCCATTGGCAATAACAAACCTATATTATGTACGATAATAACCATAGCAACAATATATTGAGAAATGCTTGTTAATGAATATTTAATGAGATGTATAATGATGACTTACCACTTCCTGATCCGCAAGTGCTAGCAAGACATACACTCCACATACACACTATAATGATAAAATTACTACATAATTATACTTACAATATAATACATACATGTATACACATTATATATACATGTACATACATTATATAAACATGTACACACATTATACATACATGTACATACATTATACATACATGTACATGTACACACAGTACACCCATGTATCACGAGCTTATTCCTGTCTAATGTAACATACAATGCTATGCTGTGCTATACTGTACTGTACTGTACTATACTGTACTGTACTATACTGTACTATACTGTACTATACTGTACTATACTGTAATGTATACTATGCTGTACTGTACTATACTGTACTGTACTATACTGTACTATACTGTACTGTACTGTACTATACTGTACTGTACTGTACTGTAATGTACTATACTATGCTATACTATGCTGTACTGTACTGTACTATACTATACTGTACTATACAATAGTTAGTAATGATTAGTATCAAATTACAAAAAGTAAATGATGCTAGAACTAATAATTAAAATTTGGCAATCTTTTTAAATTCTAGTCAGGTAATTCCTTATTAAGAGGGTGGATACATTTGCATGTACACCCAAACGAAATATTTGGGATATATGACTTGTCATGCATATATGCATCACTGGATTGCTAATACTTTTAAACTACTAATAATCTATCTAATACCACTTCCTTTCAGGATGTCACACTCATAATAATTCATCGTGGCCAAACACAAACTAAGGGCTGCTTAGAGAACTCATACATGTTAGTTAGACAATAATAGTAACAATAGTACTAATATTACCTATATATTAATAATTATGACGTCATAAATAGTATGTAGTCTCTTAGTAATGTGTAATAGGTATATAAATCCGTCATCTTAATATACTATAATAATATGATGGAAACCCTCCATTCTGGACACCTATGGGACAAATATAAGTGTCCTGATTACAGGTGTGTCCTCGTTCAGAGATGAGTTTATATTACATAGCTCAGATTGGGATATTTGTAAGTGTCCTTAATACAGGGGTAACCTCATTTCAGGGTGTCCTCAATAGAGGGGTTTCGATGTATATTCCCTTAAAAATATTCCCGCATTCCAATCTTAATTAGCTTTCAATATCACAGTCACATATCAGCTTG
The DNA here is from genome assembly GCA_947044365.1 of Petrosia ficiformis. Lineage (NCBI taxonomy): Eukaryota > Metazoa > Porifera > Demospongiae > Haplosclerida > Petrosiidae > Petrosia > Petrosia ficiformis. Next base: position 196,417 of record OX345651.1, read on the forward strand.
TAATAATAGTTACTTTTCTACACTTAGAAAACACACACACATATTTACATACATGCATGCACACATATATACACATATAATATAATGTTATATATACATATAATATACAATGTATATATAATATAATGTTATATATACATATATATATACAATGCATATATAATATAACATAGACGTCTAAGAAATCATAACTGACGAAAAGTATGTAAATATTTTATAATGTATAATATATAAATCAACAAGAGTTGTTTACTAAACAAATTCCTCGTAATATATAAATAATAATTAATATGACTACCATCTTACATATCTATGTGCATCATGTATATATAATTATATATATACATACATACATAGTTACATACATACATACATACATACATAGTTACATAATACATACATACATACATACATACATACATACATACATACATACATACACACACACACATACATACATGTACATACATACATATATAGTTATATACATACACATATACACCACATACATAATTATATATAGTTATAATTATACACACATTCTTATTGATCTCCCACATGAATATCACATGACATTTATGGTCTGTAAAGGGAAAATCTCCCACATAAATATCTTGTCCGTAAAGGGAAAATATATATAATACATTAGTAGCGCCTACAGGTATCTATTAAACTGTGAAATGAAGTATTCTTATGTGTAGAGATGTGTGTGTTTAACAACCCATAGAGTATATATGAATTTAAGGATTCTTACAAGTAGTCATTCGCAGGTGGGTGTGGCAATATCCAACCAATCACGTTGCATGATTCCAAATCTCTACTCATCATAATCTAGCTTTGAAAACCTTGCTCATGTGACTACTCTAACGTGATTGGTTGGATATTACGACGCCCACCTGTAAATGGAATAATGTCCTACTATAGCTTCATTCACTTTATAACTTAAAGAATATTAAAAAACGTTTTAAAGCATCGAAGAGTACTAACTTATACATTAACAAATGAAATAATACTTCTTTAAAGAGAGAAGAGTTATTTAAATACATATTATATATGTACATATTTTAGTAATCCTGCATTATCTGGTATCAACTACTAGTTTATTTTCCTCTTCAAGTTTAATCCATCATAATTACTATTCATGTACACATTATATTATATATAAGATAGTATACACAACACTTTCCCAAATAACTTATAAATAGTCATACTTTATTATTATAAACATTATTCACAAATGGAAATGTTATAAACAATAACTAATAGCTAAAGAAAATAATAACCAATTCACCTAGTTTCGTTTAGTAAGTATAAATCTAAATACAATTATACATACACACATACATACATACATACATACATAAATACATATGTACGTAGATATATATATACATGTACATACATACCAGGGCATAAACAAAGGTGGTAACATTCGAAGGTTCGTTATAATTCCTTACCTTCGAAGGTAGAATCCATTCCACAAAGGTTCGCAATTAACACGTGGTTAATTATTTGCCGCAATAATTATTTATAACTCTTAATTAATTATTACATTTGTCACGTGGAGATTGATAATGGCTGAGAGTGTAGAGACCATGGACGAGAGTGTGGACTTTCAAAACCAGAATGTACTGAATCTCATCTGCCATCTTCTGAATTAAGAGGTCTCCCATTAGATAAACACTTGTATAGGTACAAAGTTAACACATTCATAGTGTTACACCTTCGTGAACCTTCTTGTTCTAGTTGAAACAAACCTTCGAAGGTATAAAAATCACCTTCGTTTATCCCCTGATACATACATACATACATACATATGTACGTAAATATATATATACATACATGCATACATACACACACACATACATACATACATACATACATGCATGCATACATACATACATACACATGCATACATACACATACATAGTTACATACATACATACATACGTATGTACATATATACATACATACATACATACATACGTATGTACATATATACATATATACATACATACATACATACATTTATAATTTATATATTATATAATATATATCAATTAACTCACATAATGTTACTAACACAATAAACATCTTCAGGTGTGGCTAAAGGGATTGAACGATTATATATAGATGGATGGATTAAATAGATAGATAGGTAGAAAAATAGATATATAGATATGATAGATGTATGAATGAATGATTGAATACATAGATAAGCTGATGACAAACAAGTTGATGGATAATGTTCTCAATATTAAACTATGTATATTAATTATGTCATAATGTTAGCTACTCATCATGACACTGTTATACTACATAATAGTAATTATATGAATCCTATCAGTGTAGATTACTATGAGATAAAACATGTCCACTTTCACTGGGGATATATATTCATCTTAATTAACAATAACTTTTTTAATTGGTATTGTAACTATAGTTAAGTAAACTTTGACAAGCAGGACAGCAATGTCAGTTAAAACCTTTTAGTAAGCCGTATTTATTATTATGATGTATTATTAACTGTTATTATATAAATCAAATGAAGTTTAACAGCAAAAAATAAGTGTTATTTTTGTAGCTTTGATATAGCTAGTGTGACTGTCAGTTAAAAGTTTAGTATTCTACAAGATGTATAATATAAATGTAATTTTAAAGACATCAAAGTCTTTTATTTTTCATAATAATTATCAATAGGCAATCAAGAAGACATCGAATTTTTATTAGACTGTTCCACTAAGGACATTTTTATTAACAGTTTAACAAAAGCATTTTAATCGTACAAGTATTTGTAGTAAATTCTGAAGTGACACAACCCACTATACCATAATAATAATTACATCAAAGTATTGCTAATTACCAAGATACATGATAATTATATATAATTATAAATAATTATATATAACATTAATTTTATTATTATATGTAATACTATTGCATTATTAATCTTTACCTGGTCAGATTGTCTCACTACACCCAATACAGACATAATCTTGATGCTACTGATAGACACCACTGATATCAGATTTTCGGCTACAAGTAAAACTCACGATTACACAGTAATGTTTCACGACACTACACAAGCGATTACACTTGTTTCTGCAACACCATTTACCGATTGTTTTTTAAACCTTTACAAGACACAGCAACTGCAAATGGCTTCTCCAGTTTACTTGGCGTAGGAGCCTCCCCACGTTGGTATTCGGCATTCGAAGAATGCGAAATAATAATAATTTGTAGTACGCATGCGCAATTAATTTTTTCGCTGAGCAACCACTACAACAACGTGGTGGTAAAGATGAGGTGAGTATATAATTATATCTTGGTTCATCAAGTCTTGTGATAATCATAATGGTGATCTCTTCAGTTATATTATTTAGTTATAAAACATATTTCTTTACTAAATTTCTTTTAAATCTCTTTCTCTCCATAGTAAAATATCACGTGATGTTTTGTATGACGGTGTGAGGTCAATGTTGACATACTCCACAGAAACAAAGAAAAGAAAATTTACAGAAACAGTTGAGCTTCAAATTGTACTCAAAAATTATGATCCGCAAAAAGACAAGCGTTTCAGTGGTACTGTCAAGTGAGTTGATTAACCGTCTATCATGTGACTGTCACATGATGAGATGGTAGGTCCACACGGTGACCGGACCTTCACCCAGGGTCTTAAAAGAAGTGGGGAGAGGACTAGCATCCTCAAATAATATTTATAAATAGTCAAATATGGTGGGTGGTACAACTGTGATGTTACAAGTACAGTTTATAAGTATGTATAATTAATGACGCTCTTTTGTATGTTGCTAGGTTACGACACATTCCACGTCCCAAAATGAAGGTGTGTGTATTAGGTGATGCTTCACATTGTGACGAAGCCAAAGCTAATGACATTCCTCATATGGATGTAGAGGCATTGAAAAAATTGAACAAAGAAAAGAAACAAGTTAAAAAGCTTGGTAAGTTGAAATTCTAAGTCGTGTCACATGACCATTATGATGTTAGAGAAATTTAATCTCTACTGATTACAGTTTTACAAATTCTGTCTTTCATGTGTATTTGTGATTGCTTATTGTCATGACAACGAAATTTGATATGTAAATTAATGTAACACAAATTCTTAATCAATAGTATAATTATACTACAAAATTTGGTTTTTAATTTCACTTTAATATATGGGGATTACCCTCATTGCTGTCGTGACCAAAATCAACTGGTTTTGGAGTGAGCAAATTAAATGAAAATTCCTTACTTTAAACAATCACACAACTAAAATATTAAATGTTGATATTTTCATAATAATTATCATCTCTCTTTCTCTCAGCAAAGAAATATGATGCCTTCCTTGCATCGGACAGTTTAATCAAACAGATCCCTCGTCTTCTGGGACCTGGTTTGAGTAAAGCTGGAAAATTCCCTGTTTTAGTTACCCATAGCGAGAGTCTGCTCCAGAAAATTGATGAAGTGAAAGCTACAATACGATTTCAAATGAAAAAGGTTAAATGATAATTATAGATAATGTAATTTCACTAATTAATTATTCATTATTATATACACACATGCTAATGCATGTAGTCATTAGGACTACAGTGGATATCTCTATTTAATCTGCGGATGATTCATTTCTTGTATTTTGATTATTCGTTAGTAGATATATAATGCATTAACATTTATACTTGTATGGTAGCATAGATAGCCCTGAAGTCATGTGATGTGTGATGTGTGATGTATGCAACTCGCCTCTGAAGGATTAGTGTAGTGCATTATGTATATGTGTGTATATATGTATCTACTCTCCCTCAAAAATTGATGTTACTATAGTACATTCAAATATGATTGTAGAAATGTAATATTAATAATAATAATTACATTGTATATTGAATGTATGTTATAACTGTAGAAAACTAACAATGAATTGATAAGTGTCAACTTATAATGTACTATAACTATGTATTGTAAAATAGGGCAGCATAATAGATCTATCAACACTTACAGATGTGTAAATTATCAACTCCAGGTGTTGTCCATGGGATAAAGATATTTTAGAATGTTGTGTCTTTGTGTGTGTAATACAAGAAGTAATATAATAATTAAATGAAATGAAATCATATAATTCATAGTCTGTGATATGTGTTCAGTGAATACCAAGTATGGCCCTTTCCTGTTTGTCTCATATTGTGGTTTGGTGTATTCATCACTTGATGAGATATGATAAGGTCATCATTGATATAATTAATAACTTATTAAGTTAACAAAATTTGTGGGGTGAAAACATTATGAGTTGTACAAATGCTTAGTTAACATAGGTACTATTTAGTACTCAGGAAGATCACTTACATAATGGCTTGAGCAGCAGGAAATCATCCATCCACTTCTGTAACAGCTCAACTGGTAGTATAAAACTGTTACTCATAGTGTTATGTGTACAATAAGATGTCTCACTTTGTGGGAGAGACTGACATTTATCCCACCTTCATTTTAAATTGCTAGTGGTCATTAGATGAAAGCCATATTTTCACACCTCATCTTGTATGTGTAGGTATATACACATCAAAACAATTAGATTGTTATACGATACTGATGAAATGTCTTGTGTCAAACAATACACTATATTATATGAGTGAACAAGTATATATAATTAATCCATTTTCAGGTGCTGTGTTTGGCTGTTGCTATAGGACATGTTGGAATGTCAGAGGATGACATAGCATCAAATGTTACGCTTGGAATTAACTTTCTGGTGTCTTTATTGAAGAAAAATTGGCAAAATGTTCGTGCATTGTATATCAAGTCTACAATGGGACCAGCATACCAGTTGTATTAAGTATTAAAATGTATTCCTACGAACACTAAGATGTTTTTTTTTGTTGAATAAAAGAATTTTAAAAATTATATAATAACAAATGACATTAAAAAGTTATTGGGAAGTTAATTAATAATTATTAAAAATTGGTTTATTAGCTTGAATTTAATTAACTACTAATAATCATTAATAATTGCAGTTAATTAAAATGAGTTATTAAGGTTTATTAGCTTGAATTTAATTAACTACTAATAATCATTAATTACTTAATAATTACTTAATAATCATTAATAATTGCAGTTAACTAAAATGAGTTATTAAATAATAAATAGATATTAATTTTTATTGCTATTATTTAACTAATTAATAATTACACTAGTATTTATTAGTATATTAATTAACTATAATTCATTATTACTATATTCATCAGTTATAAAGCATTAATTAATTAATCATTATTAAACTTACCAGTCGATTAATATGATTTAGCTTTAATTATTAATTATAGTACATTCTGATGCCTCATTAAAATTTACTGTAATTAACAAATAATCATTATGTACATTCCTCATGCAATTAATTAATTAACTAATTACTCTACGCTAATTACATTCTAGTGACAATGCTTCATCAAGCATATTAATTAATTAATTAATTAATTAATTATCGCCTCAGAACTGACTATAATGAGTAAACAATAACAAAAAAATGTTTTGATTAACAAAAAAATGTGGTAACACTAACTCAACAGAAGTTGCCATGACAACACAAAAAACAGTTATTAAGTGGTTAATAAAGCTAACAATGAAGAAATTATTATACATTAAGTAACATGTAGTAACAAGGAAGACATCTGAACAGTACGAGTAACAAAACAGTCACATGACGATCACATGACATCACCGGCACAAACAGACATGTACCTCTGCAAAAACAAAAACATACAAACATACATACGTACATACATATATACATACATAGTTACATACATATACATACATACATACATACATACATACATATATACAAGCAAATGCAATTTGATATAGTACATAGTTAACATGTATAGTATGGTGTATGGCTATGAAATGATGCACGGATAACGGAATATTTTTGAGATGAGATAATGAACAAATACAACAAAAAAAAATGAAAATATTAAATTTTTTACAACGGAATACTAACAATATGAAAAAATATAATGTTTGCCAATTTTTACAACAGAAAAAAAATATGAGAAATTGGAATAGATGTATTAGGTTTGGTGGTATGAACTAAATCACTGTAATTATAACCAGCTCACCAATAGGGCTTATTAGAGTCCTTTGGTCGTTTGAGTTGTACCTTAAGGCGCTTGTTACCAACTTGGAATCCATTCATGGCTTGTATAGCAGCAACACCAGCTTGTGAATTATCAAAGCTCACAAAACCGAAACATTTGCTGAGATTTGTGTGCTTGTCGACAAATACCTTTGCACTGATTACATTGCCAAACGGTGAGAACATCTGGGCTAAATGACTATCACCTACATCATTAGGTAGATGGTAGATGAAAAGATTTGCTCCTTCTGGACCTATACCAATATAATAAAAGAATGTATGTATGTACATATGTATGTATGTATGTACATGTATGTATGTATGTATGTACGTATGCATGTATGTATGTGTGTATGTATATATGTATGTATGTATGTATGTATGTATGTATATATGTATGTATGTACATGTATGTACGTACATACGCATTTATGCATGTACGTACATATGTGTATGTATGTATGTATGTATGTATGTATACCTTCTGATTGTTTCTGATGTACATATCTTAGCATTTGTGATTGTGAAGCCAGTGCAGCTAGTATAAACAAAGAATATAGATTATGGTAACTATAGCAACTAAATAATTGATTAACTCGACACAATCACACAAAAATGTACACCCCGTAACACCCACATTCTTAAAATACGAATAATTATATTATACACACATATAATTATATAGTTATATATATAATATATATATATATATAATATATATATATATATATTAAGTACCAGAGTAGTGTTGTAATGCATATCCTGGTAACATACTATCAGTATGTAAGTTCTGTAATTTATTAACTGGAGGATTACTAGCTGCACTCAATACTGCTGAACCTAAGTTACCAAGTCCAGTTGCTATGTGTGTGTGTGTGTGTGTGTGTGTGTGTGTGTGTGTGTGTGTGTGTGTGTGTGTGTGTGTGTGTGTAGTGATATAGTGAATACTCTGGTCTCATATACACAGTACAGTACTACCTTGTGTTTGAGATGAAGGATAGGTTGTTGTACCTGGTTGAGTTCCATATTGTTGTCCCAGTGGAATATCTGAAGACAAACAAACTCTATCATTAGATGTTCTTATAATGATAATAGATAAACAAACACGACAAGCTATTTACACTGAATTTGTGATGTCTCACTTGTTGGAATAGTACCAGCACCCATCTGTGTACCTAGTCCATATGAGTTACCAGCTGAACCAACTGAGGCACACAACTATAATAACATAAATATACATACATGTGATAGTCACCTGATAAACACAATTACAAGTATTATGTACATGTGATAGTCACCTGATTAACACAATGACAGTGGCAATGTACGTGTGATAGTCACCTGATTAACACAATTACAGTGGCAATGTACATGTGATAGTCACCTGATTAACACAATTACAGTGGCAATGTACATGTGATAGTCACCTGATTAACACAATTAGTGGCAATGTACATGTGATAGTCACCTGATTAACACAATGACAGTGGCAATGTACATGTGATAGTCACCTGATTAACACAATGACAGTGGCAATGTACATGTGATAGTCACCTGATTAAAACAACTAGTGGCAATGTACATGTGACAGTCACCTGATTGACACAATGACAGTGGCAATGTACATGTGATAGTCACCTGATTAACACAATGACAGTGGCAATGTACATGTGATAGTCACCTGATTAACACAATGACAGTGGCAATGTACATGTGATAGTCACCTGATTAACACAATTACATAGTCCCACTCACTAATTACAGTCTAGGGGATTGGCCCAAACCAGTTACACAAACCTGTTTATAATAGCTCTCCATGAAACCATAGAGACCAGTTTGTGGTCCAACTAAAAGATGTTGAAACTGTTGAAGTTTCTTTTGTTCTTTCTCTTTCTCAGTATCAGCTATCCGTACATTCAGTGGACCAGATGCACCCTATTAAAAATATATATATTTAATAACGATTTTAGGGAGGGAGGATGCTATGGTACTAGTGGACCAGATGCACCCTATTAAAAAATATATATACTTATTAATGATTTTAGGAAGGGAGGATGCTATGGGACTAAGACCTTAATAGTAGTCACCTGTATTACAATCCTCAACCCTAAATGTTGAACTGTACTATAATGTTTAGATAATATACTGTACTATGAAGTATAATTATACTGAAATATAGTGTACTATATAATGTATAGTGCTGTACTGTAATATACTGTACTATATTGTATTGTTTAGCAAAAGATAATTTGTCTCTAATCCAACCACACACCCACTCATCCATTCATGATATTACATCTCTCTCCACACACGCACTCACAGGTAATGTTTGGCTTTGATGTAAGCCAGCAATTGCATTATGAGCTTGTATTCTTGTGGCCATACGAACAAAGGCAGCTGCTTTACTAATGCCATGTTCATCTCTAATAATAGATACATCCTCCACACTTCCATATGGTGAAAACATCATACATATCTCATCATCTGTTGTAGTTTTAGAAAGCTGTCCAACAAACAATCTTCTTTCTTCGGGTTTCTCTTTGTTATTTAAAGTCGCTGGTTTTACTTGCATCGGGTGACTCATCTATAGTAATGATATTCATTAACCAACAATTATACCCATTAGCCTTTTGTATATTGTACCAATATCCCACATCCATTGTACCCTATATTCCACATCCATTGTACTATATATCTCACATCCATTGTACCAATATCCCACATCCATTGTACCCTATACTCCATGTCCATTGTACCAATTACCCTCCATCCATCCATCGTACTTACTCCAGGCAATGTTGTCTTTTCATGTAGTGCCCTTTGTGCTTCTAGTGTAGCTTGTTGTGTGCAGTAAGTTACAAAGGCACATCCTGTGAAGACAAATAATTTTAATTAATTAATTAAACGTGGACCAATCAAAATACAAGTCTCTATTAAGGCGGAACACAGAGCACGTTTCCCTCCTTTTTGCAGCCTTTTCTCAACACTCACTAACCTCTTGAGTGACCTGTATCTTTGTCTTTGATAATATTAACTTCACTAATTGGTCCGAAAGGCTCCATTATTTCGCGAACTTTTCCCTCGTCATAGTTCTTAGGAATTTGACCGACGAAAAGCTTTATCGGCTCTGTTTCTTTAACATATCCTACGCTATTACCAATCGAAGGTACAGAGGTGTCCATGACAATGCACACAAGTACAGACAAACCGAGTAAAGGCTAACACAGAGAGAAACAACACACACACAAAATGGCCACTAACTCGACAAAGACGTACACATTGGCTGCAGACACCGCCCTTTAATAGTAGACCGTATTACAAAATTTCTTTTCTAATTGATTGTGATCTTTCGATCTGGAGAGCCACTCCTTCATCTCCTGTCTGAGCTGCATGTATGCATACCATGTGTAGATTGTGCTGATCCAAATGAATGAAGAAAGGCCTCATCAACTCCAGCATTCTAGATCCCTATCGGGACCAAAGTTTGTTGATCCTCACGATCTTGAAACAGTGAGCTTTTAATTAATTAAATACATTAATTAAAATATTTTTGTATATATATATATATATATATATGCCTGATTTAATTTTTTCCCAATCAGACAGCAACTCCAGGTGAATTCATACACAAGTATGGAGGAAAACGAGTTATTGAGAAGATATTGATTGCTAATAATGGTATAGGTGCAGTGAAGTTTATCAGATCAGTCAGGAGATGGTCATATGAGATGTTTGGTAATGACAAAGCTATTGCATTTCATGTCATGGTAACACCAGAAGATCTCAAGGTAATCAAATGTTTTCATTTGTTAAAATGTGTTAATATTACAGCTGGAAAGACTTTATGAGACTCTTCGTTTATTAAATACATGTACTATAATTAATTGTATATATATTTTATTGGCAAGCATCTCAACACACCGACATATTTTAATTAAATTTTATAATTACTACATTT
>OX345651.1:210000-217500 GCA_947044365.1 Petrosia ficiformis
ATATGTATGTAAATATGTATGTATGTATTAGCATGTGTATGTATGTATGTATGTATGTATGTATGTATGTAAGTATGTGTATGTATGTATGTATGTATTAGCATGTGTATGTATGTATGTATGTATGTATGTGTATGTATGTATGTATGTAAGTATGTGTATGTATGTATGTATGTAAGTATGTGTATGTATGTATGTAAGTAAGTATGTGTATGTATGTATGTATGTAAGTATGTGTATGTATGTATGTATGTATTAGCATGTGTATGTATGTATGTATGTATGTATGTGTATGTATGTATGTATGTAAGTATGTGTATGTATGTATGTATGTAAGTATGTGTATGTATGTATGTATGTAAGTATGTGTATGTATGTATGTATGTAAGTATGTGTATGTATTAGTATATGTATTAGTGAGGTATTGTGACTAAACTATAACTAAATTACAAGTCTAGTAGTAATTATAATTAACTAACTAAAATGAAAATTGGCCAATAATGGACACATGATATCTAATGTAACTTAATTAAAATGTCATACTACACAATATGGATGTACGTACATACATGTCAACTAATAATAAACAGACACTCTTAATTATATTATTAACCACGTCCATTAGATTGCTATGGGACTTCCTCTTCATCGTATTAAAGATATCCGAGCTCTTTATAAAGAAAAGCCAATGGAATCCACACCAATTGATTTTGATAAGTGCGTAAACAAGTGATATTCGCTAGGGATGGCTCCATTACTTAATAACTAGGGGTGGCTTATTTACTTAATAACTAGGGGTGGTTTATTATCCATTAGTTAATAACTAGGGGTGGCTTATTATCCATTAGTTAATAACTAGGGGTGGTTTATTATCCATTAGTTAATAACTAGGGGTGGTTTATTATCCATTAGTTAATAACTAGGGGTGGCTTATTATCCATTAGTTAATAACTAGGGGTGGCTTATTATTAATTACTTAATAACTAAGGGTGGCTTATTATCCATTACTTAATAACTAGGGGTGGCTTATTATTCATTACTTAATAACTAGGGGTGGCTTGTTATTCATTACTTAATAACTAGGGGTGGCTTATTATCCATTAGTTAATAACTAGAGGTGACTTATTATCTATTATTTTTCCAGTCCTTCACAAAGTCCCACTCCTCATGGTCATGTGATCGCATGTCGTATCACAGCTGAGAACCCAGATGAGGGATTTCAGCCTGGTTCAGGTACCGTACAAGAACTGAATTTTCGTAGCAGTAAAAACGTTTGGGGATATTTCAGTGTAGCTGCATCTGGAGGTCTTCATGAATATGCTGACTCACAATTTGGACATTGTTTTGCATGGGGAGAGAGCAGGGAACAGGCACGAAGGTAGAAATGTATCTACTGTATCTATCTATCTATCTACCTGTCTATTCATCCTTCCTCCTTTCCTCCCATCCATCCATCTATCCATCCATCCATCCATCCATCTATCCATCCATCTATCTATCTATTTATCTATTTATCTATCCATCTATCTATCTATCTATCTATCTATCTATATTTCTATCAATATATCTATCTATCTATCCATCTATCTATCCATCTATATATCTATCTATCTATCTATCTATCTATCTATGTATCTATCTATCCATCTATATATCTATCTATCTATCTATATATTAGAAACATGGTGTTAGCTCTTAAAGAGCTCTCTATCAAAGGTGATTTCAGAACTACTGTTGAATATCTCGTTACTCTATTAGAGACTGAGAGTTTTCATTTTAATCACATTGATACGGCCTGGCTTGATCAGCTGATAGCTGAAAAAGTGAAGGTTAGACAATTAAATAATGAATATTAATGAGGGTGTATAACTATGAATATTAATTATGTAATTATTAATTATATGATTTTGTGCATAAAAAATACAAGTACTGATTTAGTGAACTGAAAAGGGTTTAGTTATAGTTACAGTTAACTCAATGCCTTACTGAGAGAGATCTAACGATACTAAACCAGGTGATAGTTAGATGGATATATAATTATTATTATTTATAACAGGCTCGACGTCCTGATACTATGTTGGGTGTGATTTGTGCTTCTCTGTGTATATCTGAAGAGGCATTTAGAAAACGTTTTGCAGATTATCAGGCATTGTTAGAAAGGTTTGAGAATCTATCTATCTATCTATCTATCTACCTATCTATCTATCTATCTATCTATCTATCTATCTATCTATCTATCAGAGGTCAAGTTATGAATGCTGAGATGATATCAAATGTTGTTGACATTGAACTGATACAAGAAGGAATTTTATATTCATTAAAGGTACTGATAATTAGAAACAATACGGTACATACCACACCCATATTTTATGATAAATAGGTCTCACGAATCAATCCAACGGCCTTTGCTTTACTCATGAATAATTCATTACTTGAAGTAGAGGTACATCGTATGACTGATGGCGCTATCTTAATATCTCTGAATGGAGCTTCATATACCACCTATATGAAAGAAGAAGTAGATAAATATCGTATTGTCGTGTCTGGACGTACCTGTATATTTGAAAAGGAGAATGACCCAAGAGTATTGAGGTAATTAATAATGAAAGGGTGTGGTCAAAATATATTTATAATACATAATTGTAATTCTCTTTGTGTTTGACTTACAATCTATGTATCTATCCATCTTTCTATCTATCACAGGTCAACATCTCCTGGTAAACTAATTCGTTTCATAGTTAGTGATGGAGATCATGTGACTGCTGGACAAGAATATGCTGAAATTGAAGTTATGAAGATGGTTACCTGTCTATACAGTACAGCGAGTGGAATGTATGTATATGTGTGTGTAATGCATCTATTATTATATGTATGTATGTATATAATTTATTTATGTATGTACGTATGTATGTATATATTTATGTATGTATGTATGTATGTATATATGTACGTATGTATGTATATATTTATGTATGTATGTATGTACGTATGTATGTATATATTTATGTATGTATGTATGTATGTATACATGTATGTATATATTTATGTATGCACATATGTATATATGTATGTATGTATGTATGCATGTATGTATGTATGTATGTATATATTTATGTATGTATGTATGTATTTATGTATGTATGTATGTATGTATGTATATATTTATGTATGTATGTATGTATTTATGTATGTATTTATGCATGTATGTATGTATAAATATAATTATATATGTGTTAATAATTACAGACTACACTATACACGTCAACCTGGTGCTATATTACATCCTGGTACTCAAGTAGCTCGTTTAGAATTAGATGATCCATCGAGTATTAAACAGGCCAATAAATTTTGTGGTACTCTTCCAACAATGTCCTCCGATCAAAATACTCATGGAACAAAAATTAATCAAGTGTTTGAAGATGTGTCTAAAACATTACATTATATAATGTGTGGTTATACGATTCCTGATGATCAGCTGTTTACTGAAAAACTTAGAAATAGCGTAACATTGTTTCTGAAGAGTCTAAAAGACCCTTCATTACCTTTATTAGAACTAAAGGTTTGATGTCAGTCTGTCCATCTATCTATCTATCTATCTTTCTATCATATTTAGGAGTTGATGTCTACTATTGCTGGTCGTATTCCCTTTAGTGTTGAGTCAGATATTAACAAATGCCTCACAATATATGCCAAAAATATCACTTCAGTATTCTCACAGTTTCCAAGCCAACAGGTTTATTCTATTAATAGTAACGTACATACATAGTCTATTAATAGTAACAATTATTCTATTAATAACACAATCTAATAATAGTAACATGCATACATAGTTTATTAATAGTAACACCATTATTCTATTAATAGTAACATGCATACATAGTCTATTAATAGTAACACCATTATTCTATTAATAACACAATCTATTAATAGTAACATGCATACATAGTCTATTAATAGTAACACCATTATTCTATTAATAACAATCTATTAATAGTAACATGCATACATAGTCTATTAATAGTAACATCATTATTCTATTAATAGTAACATGCATACATAGTCTATTAATAGTAACATGCATACATAGTTTATTAATAGTAACACCATTATTCTATTAATAGTAACATGCATACATAGTCTATTAATAGTAACATCGTTATTCTATTAATAGTAACATGCATACATAGTCTATTAATAGTAACATCATTATTCTATTAATAACACAATCTATTAATAGTAACATGCATACATAGTCTATTAATAGTAACACCATTATTCTATTAATAACACAATCTCTTAATAGTAACATGCATACATAGTTTATTAATAGTAACACCATTATTCTATTAATAGTAACATGCATACATAGTCTATTAATAGTAACACCATTATTTTATTAACAGTAACACATTCTATTAATAGTAACATGCATACATAGTCTATTAATAGTAACACTATTAATAATAACACATTCTATTAATAGTAACATGCATACATAGTGTATTAATAGTAACATCATTATTCTATTAATAACACAATCTATTAATAGTAACATGCATACATAGTCTATTAATAGTAACACCATTATTCTATTAATAGTAACATGCATACATAGTCTATTAATAGTAACACCATTATTCTATCAATAGTAACACATTCTATTAATAGTAGTTGTCATAGAGCTCTTAATTCATTGATTATCACTCATTTTTTTCTCTTTTCAGTTAACTCTAATTATAAATAGACATGCTGCTTCCATTCAAAGACAAGCTGATCAGGATCAATTCTTTATGAATACCACAGCAATGATGGAACTACTACAAAAGTAATATATTATAACTAAATTATAACTAACTTACAAGTCTATTGTAATAACTATAACTAACTAAAATGAATATAATGACACTTTAAAATAATTATTATTAATATTAATTATCTGTTAGATATAGAGGAGGTCAAAAAGTTCGGAGAAGAATGGAAATGTTGCAACTTTTGAAAGAATATTATCGTGTAGAAGAACCATTTCAAGGTGAATATGATGTCATCACTGTAGTAGTGTGACAATATCATTGAATCATGTGATATAGTGGTCAACTCATCATTGTATCATGACTGCATCATGTGACATCATGAATTAATTATCTCCAGATGGTTATGATAAAGGTGTTCGAACTCTTCAATTACAACACAAAGATAATTGTAGTAAAGTCGCTGAAGACATATTTGCTCATTATTATATCTCTGGAAGAAATGCACTTACCATTACACTAATAGTAAGATGAATCACACACAAACTAAACTTTAATTAAACACAATACTCCATCTTTCTCAGGAAGCAGTAGAGACTGAAGAATCCTGCCTCTTAACTCCTGACCTCAAAGATATATTGTTGAAACTCTCGTCTCTTAGCAACCACAAGAACTCAAAGGTTTCTCTAGCAGCTCAGAAAGTGAGTAAATACAGACAAACAAACAGACATTCATTCGTCTTTTCTACAGTTACTAATTAAAGCTCATCAAGCGCCTTACGAGCAGCGATATAATCAAGTGGAGTCCATTTTTCTCGGAGCTGTGGCCGGTGAAACTTTTCTGGTGAAATTATTTGTTTGTCTATAATTAGATTATATATGGTACTAACATGTACATGTATATATAATTAGATTATATATGGTATTAATATGTACATGTATGTATAATCGTATGTTAATTTTATGTGGCATAAAGTTTTTTTTTTGCAATCTCTATCCATCAGTCCACCTATCTATCTATCTATCTATCTATCTATCTATCTATCTGTCTATTTGTCTGTTTATGTATTTACCTATCTATCTATTTATCCATTTACCTATCTCTTTTAGGGTGAGAAGTTGGAACAGTTGATAAAATCAGACACTACTGTATTTGATATTCTTCCTGGTTTCTTTCTACACAGAAACAGACAAGTCCAATTAGCAGCTCTAGAGGTACATACCGCACTTCACCTCCTCCTCCTCCATCTCCTTCTACTCCTCCTCCATCTCCTCCTCCCTCTCCCCTTATTATGTTTCCAAGTGGTTTTGATCAATAATATTATCTGTTAGAACCGTGAGCATTTTAGTATTCTCTCGAAATTTGATTTTTACCCTGAACTATAGCCTTGGTATTGATTTTTTCATTCCAAAATCAGTCATTTTGGATTGAGCCGAAACTGTTTCTAGAGTTAGATAATGATGTCCTTATTATGTTTCCAAAGTGGTTTTGATCAATAATATTATCTGTTAGAACCGTGCGCATTTTAGTATTCTCTGGAAATTTAATTTTTACCCTGAACTATAGCCTTGGTATTGATTTTTTCATTCCAAAATCAGTCGTTTTGGATTGAGCCGAAACTGTTTCTAGAGTTAGATAATGATGTCCTTATTATGTTTCCAAAGTGGTTTTGATCAATAATATTATCTGTTAGAACCGTGCGCATTTTAGTATTCTCTGGAAATTTAATTTTTACCCTGAACTATAGCCTTGGTATTGATTTTTTCATTGCAAAATTAGTCGTTTCAGATTGAGCCGAAACTGTTTCTAGAGTTAGATAATGATGTCCTTATTATGTTTCCAAAGTGGTTTTGATCAATAATATTATCTGTTAGAACCGTGAGCATTTTAGTATTCTCTGGAAATTTAATTTTTACCCTGAACTATAGCCTTGGTATTGATTTTTTCATTCCAAAATCAGTCGTTTTGGATTGAGCCGAAACTGTTTCTAGAGTTAGATAATGATGTCCTTATTATGTTTCCAAAGTGGTTTTGATCAATAATATTATCTGTTAGAACCGTGCGCATTTTAGTATTCTCTGGAAATTTAATTTTTACCCTGAACTATAGCCTTGGTATTGATTTTTTCATTCCAAAATCAGTCAATTTGGATTGAGCCGAAACTGTTTCTAGAGTTAGATAATGATGTCCTTATTATGTTTCCAAAGTGGTTTTGATCAATAATATTATCTGTTAGAACCGTGCGCATTTTAGTATTCTCTGGAAATTTAATTTTTACCCTGAACTATAGCCTTGGTATTGATTTTTTCATTGCAAAATTAGTCGTTTCAGATTGAGCCGAAACTGTTTCTAGAGTTAGATAATGATGTCCTTATTATGTTTCCAAAGTGGTTTTGATCAATAATATTATCTGTTAGAACCGTGCGCATTTTAGTATTCTTTGGAAATTTGATTTTTACCCTGAACTATAGCCTTGGTATTGATTTTTTATTCTCCTCTCGTACCACACCCCCCTCCTTCTCCTCCTTACTCTCTTCCTTCTCCTCCTCCCTCTCCTTTTACCCTCCTCTCATACCTCACTCCCTCCTGTCCTAACAGGTATATGTACGTCGTGCCTATACAGCATATGAAGTGATGAGTGTATTACAAGAGAATTTGATTGGTTCCGATATAATAGTAGTGGAATGGCAATTCTTGTTACCTCAAAATCATCCTAACAGACAAGTTGCATACAAGAGAGCAAGTACCTCTT
>OX345651.1:227500-240000 GCA_947044365.1 Petrosia ficiformis
GATAGATGAGGGAACTCAAGTTAGAGGAGATATCCACTAACTACCTGACATGCATATACACATGTACATACATACATACATGCATACATACATACATACATACATATATATATATATATATACATATATACATACGTATGTACATACATACATAAGTGCATACATACATACATATAATTATAAAGATTTGTTTATTTCTCTTATTTTCATAAAGAGATGATAAATTGTCTTAAAATATTATCATTATGATATTGTAACTATTAATTATTATTATAATCTTCATAAAACATTAGTTTACTATGTTGTTTACAATTATTTTGATGTTGTTTATTTATCTTACTTGTTTACGTTTATTAATTAACTAATTAATTATTCATTAATTAACAAGAAGTATTATAAATGTACTCATATTAGTTTATTAACTATTTAATAAGTCTTGTGAGGGTAGATCTCAAAAGCAATCAAGTTAGTTTGCAGTGATGCCCTGTGATAAACACAACGTACATTGAGGTGTATTATATAATGGGTAGACTATAAGCCAATTTTTTGGGATAGAGCCAGTACTAGTAATGCAATACTAATCAGTTACATACCATCTAATCCTACTCAATATTGCATAACTTCAGTTGTAAACTGATTTGGCAGACCACTCACCCATACTTTCCACTATATATGAATATTATTAATTTTAGAGGCTATATAAGTAGTAGATAGTGATTTGTAGTGCTAGTTTGCTTATAATGGAGGAGAAATGTTATGATGCTTTTAACTATGGTAGAAAAGCAGAGGCCATTAGAATTCTCAAGAAGTTAAAAGACCCGAGAAGAGTAAAGGTCAGTGGTGGCGGGACACTGCTACATTTGGCTGCTATAAAAGGATGGAGGGATGTAGTCGCAACATTAATTAATGACTATGATTTTGATGTAAATTGTAAGACAGATGATAACTGGACTCCAGTACACTTAGCTAGTTCATACAGACATGTCGATGTAGTGAAGTATTTATGCAGCACTGGAAAATGTAATTTATTTATTAAGAATAAGTTTGGCAATACTGCAATGGATATAGCACGTCTTGGAGGATATGATGAGATAGTCGAATTAATAACTAATGCTTTGATTACATCAACATTAACTTGTAAGTGAATTTATGTGTCTGTCTGTACGTACATATATTCTACGCTCCCTTGTTGCAGGGATTATTATTTGGCGTTTTTTAATTGCAAAAAAAATTTAAGTAATAGTTAGAACACACTTTACCGTGATTACGTGTTTTAATGTAGCACGAGGGCGGGTCAATAAAGGTCGAGTTTACATAATGCACGAGCGGAAGGCGAGTGCGTTATGTAAACGAGACCTTTATTGACCGCCCAAGTGCTACATTGAAACACACGATGCACTGTCAAATGTGTTCTAAGTGATTTATTGACGATCTGGTGAACTACCACAGTTGTTGAAGCAGCTTCGTTAGTAGAGGAGAGCAAAGTGTGCAATAACTATTTATTGCACGCAAAAGTGTGCAATAAGTGATTTAATGGTCAATCACGTGACGCAATATCTGCACTCTGATTGGCCACAGGTCACATGAACCGCAATAATAGGCAATAAAAGACTATAGGGGGTACTTTAAATGCTCTTCCTACATAAACTGTGGACCAATAGTTGCACAAAGCTAGCCAAGGTATTTTACTAGTTAAAAAACTAAAAAAAAGATGAAATCATGATAGTATCTGGTTTCTGTGAATTTTGTGCTATACTGGAATAAAACATTTCATTACTTTTGACCCCTTTTCACTTGCTTGGTCAATTATAAATTATACATTAAATCCTGTGGAAAGCAATCATGGGGATGACCCTACAGGTGATAAAAATTTAATTTATGTCAGTTATTTGTGTGTATGAATGTATATTCGTTCTGACAAAGCCATGTACCCTCGTTGCAGGGGTTATTATTTGTGGTTCTGATAGTCAGATTAATAATGTATTATATGATATATCACATACAGTGGCAATGAAAGAAGGAGGTGGGAAAATGAAACCATGTAATACTACACTACATGGACCACCTGGGGTTGGTAAATCTAGTTTAAAAAGAGTCATTCTAGGACAACCACCCCTTCCGAAGGAGAAACAGAATGCTACACATATTGTAGAAACAGCTGCTCGTGCAGTAAGTACCGATCGTATGACTTCTAAAGGAAGGAAAATATTAGCAGAAGTCGATAACAACGAAATGATAACGATGTTAGCAAAGAAAGCTGAGAGTCTTTGTCTCAACAGCCACAAACCCCAGCACCATGACTCTACTCATCATCATATACCTGTGAGTGTTATATAAATTATTAATGTGTCTGTATACATATACATGTGTGTATGGTATACTATATGATGCCTGTGCAACTGTATATGTGTTTGTGTACATTTGTATGTATGTACATGTATACATGAAGTATTTTCATTACAGGAATCACAAGATCCTATTGAATCTGTGAGTGATTTTCCTCTAGCTCTGAATACTAGTAATTCAGAAACATTGGAATCTATTAGAGAGCAGCTGGCTGAACAAGTGGAACCATCTTCTGAGATATTTGATGTCGACTGGATGCACTTGACTGATTCCGGAGGTCAGCCACAGTTTCTAGACGTACTTCCTCTTTTGTATCGTAACGAATCTCTTCACATAGTAGTGACACGACTCGATGAAGGGCTTGACGATAAGCCAAAAGTCCGTTTCTACAGTAAAGGAGAAGATGTATATACACTTCCAGATTGGTTGACACTTACTAATCGAGAGTTTATAGAAAGGGCTTGTCAAATCGCAGAAGCACAGGCAACATCCAGAAAGTTTGTCCCCAAGGTAATGGTAGTTGGCACACACAAGGATAAGCTGGGAGGCAACAGTAAAGCAAGGCTTAAAAAGATCAATAAAGAATTGAGAAAGATTCATCAAAAGTACAGCCGTGTCCTCATTTGTAAATCCAAAGACGAGGTAATCTTTGCTGTTAATGCTATGGCTCCTGTTGGAAAGGAACGCCAACAATACACTGAAGAGCTTCAGAATTGTATTCTGGATGCAGCAGAGAAAACAGGAGAGGTGATTGATGTACCTTTGAAGTGGCTTGCATTCCATCTTGATTTAGACAAAACAGGGGGTATTGTTCGAAAATCAGAATGCTATAAGACCGGAGAAATACTTGGAATGGGAAGAAGTGATGTGGAGGAAGCTCTGAAGTATTTCCACAAAGTTGGGTTACTTCTTCACTACCCAGATGATGTTCCTGACCTGATATTCACTAAAATGGATTCACTCATTAGTAGATTATCCAGGTTAATCACAGCCTCATTTATTACTCCAGAAAGTAGTGTCACAGCACCGTATGACAGATTGAGAGAGAAAGGATTGTTTAACAAGTCATTTTTGCCCACCATATTTGAGGATCTTGAGAGCAGAGAAGATCTATCCGACAATGATTTTCTGAAGCTACTGGAGTGTCTCAAGATTTCTGTTCATGTCGGAGATAATGATTACTTTCTTCCGAGTGCATTGTCGCTTCAGCCTCCTGTTGATGATTCCCCATTTCCAATGAGCTGTGTTCCCCTTGTATACTCATGGGATGAACAGATTCTACCTCATGGTTTCTTTCTTACGTTAGTTGTGGAGTTGTTACGACAGAAGGAAAGCAATGATGACCTTCACTTTGAATTAAGAAAGGATGTTATCCAGTGTCGTCACGAGATTCAATTAATCGTAGCTAAAAGAAGAATTCCAGGTGTTGTGAAACTGGGAGACAGAAAGAGATGGGTGGAGGTTTGCTACTCTGATGATATGAGGTATTGTCGTCAGCTTCAAGAGGTCTTGACTATCACTATCAATAAAGTCCTGAAGGTGTTCGAACACACAGGATTAAGATCTCCGACAATCTGTTTTCGATGTTGTATGTGTCGTTACAGAACATGATCCGTTAATAAATCGAAGTCCACTCAACCAAGTGATACCGATGATCACTATTGTATCCTCTCGTCTGATCAACAAAGAGTATCGTGTTCAAGAGATGAAAGCAAGTCTAAAACTGTATCACCTGATATGACATGTTGGATCACTCCAAAAGGTACATGTATATATAATATATCATTATTATAATGTACTTATAATATCGCATTCTTATAGATGATAAGACACATACTAAAGAGGTTCCCAATGCGTCTATTCAAGATATATCAACTAGGGTTAGTGAATGTGTTTATAATTAAACTAATAATTATGTGTTATATTATCACACAGGAGTTAACCAAGACTATGAGTATAGATCCAATTATACCTAATAGACCAGTATCTACTGTTTCTACTAGTGAAAGTGAGTCAGACTGTGTGTGTGTGTGTGTGTTTACTACAATATTAAGAGAAGTGTATTTGGTGGTGTGATGTTATTATCCGCAAGTGTGATAATAATATGTATTAGTAATAGCACCATTTTTCAGTTTTATTGTGGGCACTTTGGGTGGGACCAACAAAGGTCAAGATTATATATGTGCTTGTGCTTATGTAATCTTGATCTTTATTGGCCTCACTCGAGTACCCACAATAAAACATGTTTGCACTCTAAAAGATATTACAGGTAATACATCATGATGTAAAGAGCTGGCAGGTGATGCATTTCCTGCAATCTCATTGGTCATTTCACATTAAATAATAATATTCATAGCTTCATATACTTCACAAGATGTTATCATGTGATAAACACATCATTATACTGATATTCATTACATGTTGTGTGTGTTATGATAATATTTCTAATACTACAGGTTCATCACAGTACAGTGTTTCTCATCTCACTACAGGTATTAATACACATGTAACTTCATCCTCTCATATAACCTCATCTAATCAAATCATTACATGTATTAATACACAAGATAACATTTTTGTTTCATATTTCTAGATTGTTCTCCACATGATATATTCAAGAGACACATGTCTGAAGTGCTGGGTGTGATATCAGACACAGAGAGATTAGCTAATGATCTCTCATCGGTTAATTTAATATCATATCAAGTTAAAGATGATGTCATTACTACACCCATCTCTCGTTATCAAAAAGCCAGCAAACTATTAAATGAGATCGAGAGATCACTCAGAGTTCGAGTCTTAAATAATCGAGGAATATTGATAGCATATTGTGAGGTATTAAAGAAACAGAAGAATTCAGCTTTGACGAGAATAGCTGAAAATATGTTGAAGGAATTAAGTGAGTTTGTAATTAAATATATCGATGGATGTGTTAATTGTTACCATGAAAATGTATGGAGATTATTTGCATCATGATTATTTTTATTATTATTATTATTATTATTATTATTATTATTATTATTATCTAGTTCAAGATGACAATCAGAACGATATGAGCAAAACACTATAGTGTTATCATAAGATGTATTTCTCTTATAATAAACAGATTCTGCCTCATAGAATATTCATAGTTTTCACTTATAAAATATTCATTTATCAGAAGAAATGGTTCATAAATTAATTATTGATAATCACAAAAGACCACTGTATGTTGTTGTATAAGAGGACATTGTAGAGTTCCTAATACAGTAAACAGATCATATGTAACTAGAAATGACATCAAAGGAAAGAAAAGACCAACTGGTATGTGTATAAAGAGGGGTTGGGTCTCTGGATGACTCCAGTATGGGTCTGGAACTAAAGGACAGTGTGTATTGGTTTGGGACTGTGAGGATGTATGGTTTTATTTTGTTTAAACAATGTATTTTAAAATAACTCCGGTCCTAATCAAGAAGCAATTAGATACATTAAAAGCTGGATCGATAAATAGATCAAGTTAGAGGGATATCCCCTAACTGTATTAAACCTGACACACATATACACATACATACATACATACATGCATACATGCATACATGCATACATACATACGTACATACGTACATACATACATACATACATATATACATACATACATATGTACATACATACATACATACATACATACACACATACATGCATACATACATACATACATACATGTATATACATACATACATACACACATACATGCATACATACATACATACATACATATATACATACATACATACATACACACATACGTACATATGTACATGTATGTATATATATACATGTGTTTATGTATTTTCGTATGTGTGTACGTCACATACATTGAACTTACGTACTTACTCAAGTATGTACTATTGAGAATATATTAGTTAGCTATAGCAATACTAGTACATACATATGTAATACTAATTAATTAATTATACATAATTGTACAAAAATGAATTAATTATATATATATATATATATATATTATATTTAAAAGCTTTAAAAGACAATTTTGTTGTTGTTTATTTCTCTTATTTTCATAGAGATGATAAATTGTCTTAAAATATTATCATTATGATATTGTAACTATTAATTATTATTATAATCTTCATAAAACATTAGTTTACTATGTTGTTTACAATTATTTTGTTGTTGTTTATTTATCTTACTTGTTTACGTTTATTAATTAACTAATTAATTATTCATTAATTAACAAGAAGTATTATAAATGTATTCATATTAGTTTATTAACTGTTTAATTTTAATAAGTTATTAATTATGAATATTATTAATTTTAGAGGTTATATAAACTAGTGTATTATTTATTATCAAGTTATATTGTTAATTTGTTACTAGATAGTGCGTGAGTGTTCTTTGTAAGTAGATATTTGTAATGGCAGATAAGTGTCTTGTTGCTTTTAGTAGAGGTAATAAAGAAGAGGCCCTTCGTCTCTTGAAGGTTGTAAAAGACCCGAGAGAGGTGAAGGGCAGTGGCGGCTGGACTCTACTACACCTTGCAGCTGGTAGAGGATGGACAGATATTGTAGAATTACTGATAACTAAATATAACTGTAATGTGAATAGTGTAGATGATTATAATAATGAGACTCCAGTATACTTGGCTAGTTTTACTGGACGTTTAAATGTAATTAAGAGTTTATGCAACACTGGAAAATGTGATTTATTTATTAAGACTAAGAGAGGTGAGACTCCATTGGATGTAGCACGTCGTAGAGGACATCATGAGATAGTTGAATACCTCACTATTATAGTGACTACCACATCAACATTAACTTGTAAGTGAATTTATGTGTCAACGTATGTCCTGTGTCTGTCTGTACGTACATATATTCCAAATAAACCACACCCCTTTGTTGCGGGGATTTTTATTTAGTGTCTGTTTGTCATTGTGTTAGTGTTGTGAAATTGTTTGTGTTAGTATATACATAGTACAATTAATATATATAATAACAAGATATAATTATAGAGAAACATTATCTCTATGATTGCTTTTTGGTGTCCAGCATTCAGTACTGAATCATGGCTGACTTTTTCATGCCTGAAAACAACAGCCTATCATAGATATTATTATAATTATCTATTCTTCTCACTTTTTAAAGGGTCTTGTAGGACTTTAGCAATATATTTCAGACAAAACAGCTATTAGTTCCAGCAGTTGGTAAGCTACAGCAGCTTTCTTCCTGCTGGTGTCTAGCGCGCTTTCTATTTGAGCCCCGCCCATTAATTGACCGCGCCCCTAGCATCGCGCAACTTGCAAACTAGCGAAAAAGGGTGCAAAGTAATCAAATTTCAAATTGCATTTCTTTTTATGTACTGTAGACATCATCAGCTTGATGCTGGTGTATTGGTTTTGCATGCAACTTATGCTATGACCACTCAAATTTCTTAATTGCAATGAAAATGGCATACAGAAGACTATATAGTCTTGCGGGCCAGCTCCTTTGCGGAACGAAGCGAAGGGGCTGGCCTGTGAGACTAAGACTATAGGGGTCACTTTAAATGCCACATCCCCTCATTATTAGTCACAAATACCAACACATTTTTATTATACTACTCACTGTAAAAAGTAATGGGTTATTTTAACCTTCATTTAGTTACAAGAGTTTCAATGCAATTTTGTGTTAGCTAGGTAATATTTACAAATCTATTTCATCTTGATCTATATTGACTAGTATATAAAGTACATGTCATACATAATAAAGCATAGTAACAAAAACAATATTAATACAATGTACATGTGTATATAGTATAGTATACAACCTGTGGTGTATTATTATCAGTCCCATTTTAACATCTGTGAAAACAACAGATGTTACTTACTCATTTCATAGTAATTAGTATGTACATTAATTTGTACTTATAATAACATACAACAGAAGTTACCACAATTACTATATATGGGATTTTTGACCTTGTCCATTCTTTATCTGACATGTCAAGATCAAAAGAAATAGATTGCTACTTGTAAACGTTACCTACCAAGAAAAGATTGATTTATATAGTCTCAGAAGGATACTATTAATATTGTATTGAAACTGATGTAACCAAATGAGGGTTAAAATAACCTATTAATTTTTACAGTGTATGTATTCACAAACAATATCGTAGTACAACACATACTCTACCCTCTTGGTGAGGGGTGTGGCTTCGGTGAAATGTATATGTATGTATGTATGTACATTGAATTTAAGTGAAATGTTTTTATACATAATTTTATACACATGTATATTCATACTTTTATTACTGGTACTGTCACTGGGTTCAGTGTATGGTACATATATGACATAGTTAATGTAGTTATACTTGTGTATGATTTATGTACATATAATTTATACACATGTGATATAATGTATTATATGATATCACATGTTTTGATTTACAGTGGAAAAGGCAATGAAAGAAGGAGGTGGGAAAATGAAACCATGTAATACTATACTACATGGGCCTCCAGGGGTTGGTAAATCTAGTATGAAAAGAGTAATTCTAGGACAGCCACCCCTTCCAAAGGAGAAACAGAATGCTACACATATTGTTGAAACAGCTGCCCGTGCAGTAAGTACCGATCGTTATACAGCTAAAGGTAGAAAAATATTAGCAGAAGTTGATAACAATGAAATAATAAAGATGTTAGCAAAGAAAGCCGAGAGTCTTCGTCAAAGCAGTCAGTCACCACAAGACAAACCTTCCAATGACTCCACCCACCAACATATACCTGTAAGTGTTATATGTAACTATGTACATACATCATGTGTATTATAAATATTGGTATATAGAAAATGTTTGAAACAACTGCTAAAATACTGATAACTATACCTGTCCATAGTTTAATATAACTACATTCCCTGTCTGTTGTGTGTTATACATATTATTTATAGTATTGTATATTTGTATTTAAATGTGTCTGTTTATTAAGTCTACTTTCACACTTCATTACTATGTGTAATTAATGAGAGTTTATAATGATTTTCACAGGAACCACAACACAAAATATTGTATGCATTCAAGAATTTCTTCCAGAAAAGACCTCCTCTAACGGGTTCAGAAGCTATAAAGTCTATCACAGAGCAACTGGTTGAACAAGTGAAACCATCGTCTGAGTTGTTTGATGTCGATTGGATGTACTTGACTGATTCCGGAGGTCAGCCACAGTTTCTAGACGTACTTCCTCTTCTGTATCGTAACGAATTTCTTCACATAGTAGTGACACGACTCGACGAAGGGCTTGACGATAAGCCAAAAGTCCGTTTCTACAGTAAAGGAGAAGATGTATATACACTTCCAGATCAATTGACACTTACTAATCGAGAGTTTATAGAAAGGGCTTGTCAAATCGCAGAAGCACAGGCAATGTCTGGAAAGTTTGTCCCCAAGGTGATGGTAATTGGCACACACAAAGATAAGCTGGGAATCGATTGTGAAGCAAGGCTTAAAGAGATCAACAAAGAGCTGACAAAGATACTTCAAAAATATGATCGTGTTCTCATTCGTAAGTCCGAAGATGAGGTAATCTTTGCTGTTAATGCTATGGCTCCTGTTGGAGAGGAACGCCAACAATACACTGAAGAACTTCAGGAATGTATTCTGAAGGCTGCAGAGGAAACCGAATATGAGATTGATGTACCTTTGAAGTGGCTTGCATTCCATCTTGATTTAGACAAAAAAGGGGGTATTGTTCGAAAATCAGAATGCTATAAGACCGGAGAAATACTCGGAATGGGAAGGAGTGATGTCAACGAAGCTCTGAAGTATTTCGATAAAGTTGGATTACTTCTTCACTACCCAGATGATGTTCCTGACTTGATATTCACTAAAATGGATTCACTCATTAGTAGATTATCCAGGTTAATCACAGCCTCATTTACTACTCCAGGATGTAGTGTCACAGCACCATATAAGAGACTGAGAGAGAAAGGATTGTTTAACAAGTCATTTTTACCCACCATATTTGAGGATCTTTACGAGAGTAGGGAAGAATTCTCTGACAATGATTTCCTGAAGATACTGGAGTGTCTCAAGATTTCTGTTCATGTCGGAAATGATGACTACTTTCTTCCGAGTGTACTGTCGCTTGAGCCTCCTGTTGATGATTCCCCATTTCTAATGAGCTGTGTTCCTCTTGTATACTCATGGGATGAACGAATTCTACCTCATGGTTTCTTTCTGACATGCATTGTGGAGTTATTTCGACGACAGAAAGGTAGAAACAAGATCTACTTTCAGTTACGAGAAGGTGTCGTTCAGTGTCGTGATGTGATACAAGTAATAGTAGCAGAGAATAAAATACCGGGTTTTCTGAAACTAGTAGACAGAAAGAGATGGATAGAAATCTGTTACTCCTGCAGGACTACGAACTATTGTTCGAAACTACGAGAGGTTACCAGTGATGCAGTCAAAAGGGTAGTAAAGAGATTTAAACACACAGGTATAAAATCTCCCGAAATCGGTTTCCGTTGTCGTCTCTGTGATACCGAAGATCACTATTGTGTTCTGTTGAAAGACCGAAAAATGGTCCAATGTCGTCGAAACAATGGACCATTAACACCTGACATGTCGTGTTGGATAGATTCTAGTGGTAAGTAATGTGTGTGTGTATGTGTGTTTACCAAATTTAAAAGGGGGTGTATTTGGTGGTGTGATGTTATTACCCTCGCCGCGTAGCGTAGGCGGAAGGGTACGGTAATCGTTTTGTCTGTGTGTCTGTGTGTCTGTGTGTCTGTGTGTCTGTGTGTGTGTTAGCAATTTTTCTGGAAAAATAAAAACATTGACATTTCAAAAGGGGTACTGGTAGACTTCAAATTATACAAGGAAAAAAAATAACGTAGGAATTCTTCTTAAACCTTTCGGTTATAAAGTTATCACAATGTTTATAACTCACGGTTACTGTTTCCAGACTTGAGAAGACTCGTGGAGGCATCTGAACACATCAAAACATAACTACTCCTGTATCATGACTATCGCTAGCAAAGCACTACATAAAAGCAAACAGAATTTGGGTAGTGGTTGCTACAACATCGAGTACTGGCTCCAAGCATTCTCCATTACTTTCAAACTCCGCCTATTTCAATTTTTCAAAGTCATGTGCTGTGCACGTTACTTGAAAGTCAGCAGTTTTGAGGACCTGTCTATGCTGTCTTTGTGGAATATTTCACAAGACGAATTGAGGATCTTTCTTTCTTCTTTCAGATAATACAGAGACTAAAATGTAAGACTTATAGTATAGACAAGGAAGAGACTAGTATAATCGTAATAAGTAGTGACATGTTAGTTTATATAATTTACATATAAATATATATATATAATTATTTATATATATATATATATATATCTATATCTATATCTATTATAATATTATTATAAAAACTAACATGCCAGTACGGTTTTATAACTTAATATGTTTCATACACAAACTAAACAATCTGAGGTAAACATTCTCATTATTATATGACCATACAAACGAGCAATGATAATTATAATCTTTTGGCATATTATATTTCGAAATTATAGTTTGTATTACCTTGCCACGTAGGCGAGGGTCCCGTCCCGACGGCTCTTTATTTTATTATCAAGTGACTTGTTTATTAACTGTGATATTTAATGAATAATAATATATAATGATACTCATATACTAATGTGTGTGTTAGAAAAGAGATTGTGTGTTTACCAAAAAGTAAAAAGGGGTGTATTCGGTGGTGTGATGTTATTATCAAGTGAATTATAATATATAATGATATTCATAGCCTAATATGCCTCACAAGTCACAAGATGTTATGTGGTAAACACATCATTATAATGATATTCATTACATGTTGTGTGTGTTATGATAATATTTCTAATACTACAGGTTCATCACAGTACAGTGTTTCTCATCTCACTACAGGTATTAATACACATGTAACTTCATCCTCTCATATAACCTCATCTAATCAAATCATTACATGTATTAATACACAAGATAATATTTTTGTTTCATATTTCTAGATTGTTCTCCACATGATATATTCAAGAGACACATGTCTGAAATGTTGGGTGTGATATCAGACACAGAGAGATTAGCTAATGATCTCTCATCAGCGGATTTAATATCATATCAAGTTAAAGATGACGTCATTACTACA
>OX345651.1:242500-245000 GCA_947044365.1 Petrosia ficiformis
CTTGTAAAACTAGATATTGATATCTTAGGAGGTTGAGTGGAAGTTTGGTTTAAAGAAGGGGGTAATGAGGAAGACCTGTTTGACTGGTTATTAACAGAATTTATTAATGAATCTTGAAGTGGAGGTTTAGTCACATGTGGATGTGATACTACATTGTGTGATGACACTAGATTTGTTGAGTTTTTAATATCCAATGGTCTCTCATCTGAATCAGTTTCACTGATATCTATATCACTATTATATGATGTGGTATTATCAGTGAAGTTGTGTTCAATAGATGATAAATAGGGGTCTTTAGTATGAACATTATTAAATGATTCAGTACTGTTCCTGTGAAATGAGTCATTTGATGAGCTATGATTAGATCTTATGGGTGTGTAAGTGATAGGATATGTGTGAGAAGTGATAGTCACTGGTGGATAGCTTGCCTCGGCCTTTTTTCTTTTAGATACCGGAAATTCTTCATCATCATAGTTTCTACATCGCTTTGTTCTCGTATCTTTGTCAAACATCATATCTTCCTCACTTGAAACATCACCATTCGTTAATCCATGTGGAACAGCTGGCATATCACATGACTTGTCACCAATATCATGTGACCTGTTACCAATGTCACATGACTTTTTGTTGCCATTGTCACGTGATGTCTGATTAACATCACATGAATTTTCTTCAATGTCACATGATTTCTCATCAATATCACATGATGTCTCAAACTCTGATTCACTCTGCACCATATCGAAGTGTCTCTCCTCCATCTTGCTTGCCTCAATGACCATTTTGTCATTTTCTTTAATCTGATTGGCTGAATCAAAATCTACCACTTCCATTCCTAGGTCTTCATTGATTCTCTTATTAGTAACCTGTTTAACAAGTTTAGAGGATAATAAATTAGACATTTTATTTGAGTACAGTAGAGGTGAGGGGGTGGCTAAAACACCAGATTTACTAGCGGCTGTGTTTCTAGTTTTAGTTGCTTGTATTAACTGTTGAAGTGGCGATAGTGAAGGAGGAGGAGGAGGAGGAGGAGGAGAGGGAGAAGGAGAAGGAGACAGTGATGCTGGTAAGACAGACGACGATGAATCTTTTATTAATGAATTTGATTTGGAGCTCGTGGTATACGAGGAAGATGTTGTCATGGTAACAGGAGGTACAACCTTTTTGTGACCAACTCCGCCTACAAGTTGAATATCCTGCCCTGCTATTTTCACTGTTGTGAATACTACACTAGGAAATGCCTCTCTGTGGAGATAATTGAAATTATCTATCTATCTATCTATCTATGCGTCTATCTATCTGTCAGTATCTATGTATATGTATCTATCTAAGTATCTATGTATCTATATATAAATCTATGTATCTATGTATGATGTATGTATCTAATGGTATGTGACAATGTATCTTTATGCAATTATCTACATGTATCTGTCTGTCTATCTATCTGTCTGTCTGTCTGTCTGTCTGTCTGTCTGTCTGTCTGTCTGTCTGTCTGTCTGTCTGTCTGTCTGTCTGTCTGTCTATCTATCTATCTATCTATCTATCTATCTATCTATCTACCTGTCTATCTGTCTATCTACCTACCTACCTACCTACCTACCTATCTACCTACCTACCTATCTATCTATCTATCTATCTATCTATCTATCTATCTATCTATCTATCTATCTATCTATCTATCTATCTATCTATCTATCTATCTATCTATCTATCTATCTATCTATCTATCTATCTATCTATCTATCTATCTATCTATCTATCTATCTATCTATCTATCTATCTATCTATCTATCTATCTATCTATCTATCTATCTATCTATCTATCTATCTATCTATCTATCTATCTATCTATCTATCTATCTATCTATCTATCTATCTATCTATCTATCTATCTATCTATCTATCTATCTATCTATCTATCTATCTATCTATCTATCTATCTATCTATCTATCTATCTATCTATCTATCTATCTATCTATCTATCTATCTATCTATCTATCTATCTATCTATCTATCTATCTATCTATCTATCTATCTATCTATCTATCTATCTATCTATCTATCTATCTATCTATCTATCTATCTATCTATCTATCTATCTATCTATCTATCTATCTATCTATCTATCTATCTATCTATCTATCCACCAAACCTGTTTCTCTTACCTGAATATCTGGTCAAACTCGTTTTGTGATGCTGCATTAGTAATCTTCAGTTGAGCACAATGAGATAAATACTTACTGTATATATCTCGTTTAGATATAAACTCTTCTTGATCAGACTCATACTGAGACTGTAACCTGGAATGAGAACCGGGATATGAACAATCTAATTTTTGAAAAGGGACACTTTTCTACAAAATAATATTCAAACACCTACGTTTAATCAGTCGTCAATCCACCATTTTGTACAGGAAGCCAATGAAATTTGGTATCTAAGAAGCTTAATAACAGCTCTTCCTGGATACCAGATTTCATTGACTTCTTGTACTAGGATGGAGCA
>OX345651.1:250000-307500 GCA_947044365.1 Petrosia ficiformis
CAAAATATACAAAGATATACAAAGATATACAATAGTATACAAAGATATACAATAGTATACAATATTATGCAAAGATATACAGAGATATACAATAGTATACAAAGATATACAATGTTATACAAAGATATACAATAGTATACAAAGATATAAAAAGATATACAAAGATATACAAGCACACATAAATACCTTTATATACATCAATCTGCTTTGTTGTGGGCGCACAGCTAGAGAAAGAAAAAGGCAGTAATTTATTGGTCATTATTGAGAATGTAATTCTTACCATGATTCCAGCCTACATCATCTGGATTAAGTGTCTTTAGTTTGTGAATAGAATGTGATTGTTGCCATGGATACATATCTAAAACCCATTCTCTAACATCAATCCATTCAAGATGAGGATCAGCTGTATATGTCTACAAGACAAATCATTGGGGAATAGATGAAAGGATGAATGAATGGATGGATGGATAGATGGATGGATGGATGGATCGTTGACAGGTAAATCATACCTCAATTCCAGCCATTATAGTTCCCATGAGATATGGTATAATAAAGTGATTCCATAAATTAATAAACCACACTTCGGCCTCAACAGACTCATATTCTAATGGACAATTCATGAATACTCGTGGACCTAAAGAGGAGTAGAGAAATAAATAGATGAATAGATAGACAAATAGATAGACAAATAGATAGACTGATAAATAAATAGATGAATGGATAGATGGAAAGATGCATGAATGGATGACCGAATGAATAAATAGATGTAAGAACTGATGAATAGATGTATATATCCAATTACCTAATGCAACATTGTTTGAGTGAAATTTGCTAATGAAAAAGTTCAAATGGTCTAGTAACAATGGTAACCAGTTGACAAGAATTTCTACCTCTGGATCAATATCTCGACTACATAAATAGATAGATAGATAGATAGATAGATAGAGAGATAGATAGATAGATGGACGGATAGACAAACGGATGGATGGATGGATGAATGGATGGACAGACAAAATTAATGATAAAGAGATGTATGTACACATAGATAGATAGATAGATAGATGGATAGATAGATAGATAAGTGGATAGACAGATAAATAGATAGATATACTGAACACACATACATGTACACATAACTTACTTTGGATCAGCTTTGAGACGATAAAGGTTTTTCCTGAGGGTTCGAGACAGGATCCCATAAATGGGTTCGGTCTGAGGACTGCATGTCACCAGTCGAATATTATGTCTAAACATAAGCTGATGTAATGGAACTCCACAAGTAGTACCTCCGGCACAAAGGGTTGATATTATATAAGGTCTTTTCGGAAGTCTTCCAGCTGTTGACATGAGGTGCTCCAAAGCTTGGCAATCATAGACATTATCAAATAATAATATAGGAGTCCTGGAGTATCTATATGGATTATACAACAATGTATTTATATACATAGTTACATATATGTACATGCATATAATCACACATATATACACACATGGACACACCCACAGACAGACACACCAAGACAGACGGACAGACACATAGACATACCCACAGACAGACAGACACATAGACAGACACAGACAGACACATAGACACACCCATAGACAGACAGACACACACACACTCACCTATTCATTTGATGAGGTAATTCTTGTTTAATGAATTTCATAGCAACCTAATAATAATAATTAATAATTTAATTAACTAGTAACTAGGTCATACCTCTAACCCATCTCCCATGCTTCCAGGAGAAGAGGCAATAGCTAATCTTGTAATAACAGGATTATCCTCATCCATATTCAATAATCCAATCTCCTCATCAGGAGCCATTTCCTGTTCCTTGACAAGCAACTCCAAGTAACTCGCAAGTCCTTCCGCTAACGAAGTCTTACAAGTACCTTTGGTTCCCATGACAACAATCCATTGAGTCTGTAAATTTCAAAAGTCATTTAATGATGGTTTACCAGATGGTTGCTATGACAACATACCTCAAGTAACATTGCAATGTAAGAATGAAACACATCAACACTTACAAGGAATTTGTAAGCTAATGCGTCACATGACTCCTGGGCTACACCTGATTGGAGGAAATGATGTATTACATCAATTGTGCATGTGTGTGTGTGTGTGTGTGTGTGTACCTTTCAATGCTATAGTGATTTCTTGGTTCTCAGAAAGTGCTTGATGTGGAGTTACTGGTGGTAGTAGAGCATTACCAATAGATCTACAAACATCACTGACATGATAGTGTAATATACTCTCATCATTCAATGCTAAACAGCCTTCAGGATCAATAGATTCAATATGATGCTATCAATAGAAGAGAGGTATGGATAATAAGCCACCCCTAGTTATTAAAAACAATGTATAATAAGCCACCCCCTAGTTATTAAGAACAATGGATAATAAGTCACCCCTAGTTATTAAAAATAATGGATAAAAACCCACCCCCTAGTTATTAAGAACAATGTATAATAAACCACCGCCTAGATATTAAGAACAATGGATAATAAGCCACCCCTAGTTATTAAAAACAATGGATAATAAGGCACCCTCTATATATTTTATTTATTCTAACCTTAAATATATCGCATATCTTGGTATCCATGGTAACCCAACTAGTTTTCGGAGGTACACATATTGATCCCAACATAACCGTCTCTAGTTTCTCCTCACGACTGGCAAGAATATCATCAGCTAATAATATCACCATCACTTTATCATTATCATCACCCTCTTCATCATATACTATGTATTAATTGAGAAACTCATCAAACACTTCCCTTCTCATACTCTCTCCACTCTCCTTCCCTTCTCACACTAACTCTCCTTCACTCCCTCCCTTTTCACACACTCACTCTCAATCTTACTTGTCAAACTATCTTCTAATATATTTGAAGTAACATAACCAAATTCACTGCGAATATCGTAATATGATTTGTTCTGAGTAGAAAAAGCAATCAATATAACTAATAAATATATTTGTCCATCATCCAACCATCCATTTATCTATCTATCTATCTATCTATCTATCTATCTATCTATCTATCTATCTATCTATCTATATATAATTTTTGTATAGTTTACTCACATCAATATCTTTTCCTTCCACATTAGAGTACTCAGAAATACTAATCAAGTCACTACACAATTAATAATTACACATCAATTATTAAAATTTAATTACTATAATTATTAGTTTTTAATTACCTGGGTTTGCCCCTCACACCTCTCTTTAATGATTTACCTCCAGCAATACTAGATACCTCTAACTCATTCATATCTTGTTCTTTCTTACGTTTGTTACGTCTTGAAAATACCTGAAAATATAATTATATAGTATAATCAGGCTTTACTGTCAACATTATGTATCTAAAAAGTCATCCATCTATCCATTGATTGCTTGATCCGTCCATCCATCCATCCATCCATTCATCCACTATCCATCCATCCATCCATCCATCCATCCATCCATCCATCCATTCATTCATCCATCCATCCACTATCCATCCATCCACTATCCATCCATCCATCCATCCATCCATCCATCCATCCATCCATCCATCCATCCATCCATCCATCCATCCTCTCTCTTACCTTCCATGGTTTCTTCTTCTTCTTGGTAGTATTCTCTTCTTTATCAAACTCATTTGTCCCATCGGATACAGCTCCATCTGATAAGGTACCAATATCAGATACAGCTAGACGACTAGGTGCTAAAGAGTGCTGATCAAATGGAAATTCATTCCAGCGATGTCTGTCTTCAGTTAAATGTTTGATTGCTTGATCCTGAAAATAATAAAAACAATTAATTAATAAAGGGGAAATGTTATGTGCCCCTCTAATTAAAAGTACAGATTGTTATAATAAATATACTGTAATTATTATTACTATTGAATCAAGATAGGGGCGTGCCCCTATAATTATAATAATTATTATTTAATCAAGACAGGGGTTTTAGAGCTTGCACCTGTAATTAAACCAACTAATGACCCTACCTTTTCTTCCAAAGTTCTCTTCAAGGAATGTACTTTTGAAGAGAGGTCAGCCATACTGGTCTCATACATTGTCAACATTTTAGATTTACTCTCAAGATCCTTTTTTAACGATGTTAACTGAGTCTCATATGTCTCCAACAACTATGAAAACATACATACATACATATATACATGTACATATATATATATATATATACATACATACATTTATATATACATGCATACATACATACTACATACATACATGTACATACATACATACATGTACATTACATATATTCATACATACATACATACATACACACAGTCATTACCTCAGGGGTTGAACTGCCATGTCTGTCTTCACTTGAGTCCTGTAAACCTGGTTCTAGAAACGACACAACTTCACTATAGTCCAGTCTCTCACTACGAGTACTCTGTGTAGAACCATGTCGTACAAGATTAGACACCACATGAGGATGAAGATCACCAGGGTAATTAGCCGAAGAGAAATTATGAGACTCCACTTCTAAGGATTTAGGTCTCTCTGTTTGATTGGTGAGTCTATTTACATTACGGATCTCGTTATTTTGAGTAAGAGAAGTATCGGATGATGAGAAACTATCACCTGATGAATGAGGGGATATCGTAACACGTTTATCCACTCGCTTATTAACTCCTGGTTGCCGTGGTATCCTTAACGAGCTACGAACAGGTTTCACATGCTTTCCAATCTTCTCCTGAGAACCTGTGGATATGACATGAGTCACATTTGATGGTTGAAGCGGAATAATTCGTCGAGATGTCTTAGGACTCAATGATTGCGCCCTTTTAATTTTTAAGTTATTTGAAATAGCTGTGGGTGGGTTTTCTACTTGAGAAATATTCTCTTTTGTATTAATGTCTTTCGTTTTGTCCGTATCCTTGACAACAGTAGGTGGCAATTCTTGTTCGGTTTTGTCTAATTCGCTATCATGGCTCAAATCGCTTAATTTATGACAGTCACGAGGACTAGCCGTCTCATCAACGGACATACCTTCAGGGCTTGTCCGACGTACATACTTCCTACCACTTGAGGGGGATGGTGTTTGTAAATCAACTATACTAGAATCTGATTGGCTGTTGTTACTACTCGTTAGTGACCCTATCGATCCATTACTACTAACAGAATCGTTAGTTTTAGGGGGCGTGGTACCTATGTTACCAATATTAAGAGGCGGCAGGTTTCTTGCTCTACTAGGTGAACCTTTTACTTGTGGAACTGGATCAACTGATTTAGATTCTGGAATGTTCTTAGGTTCAGGATCACTGGGAATGGAGGGTGTGACACTTGATGAAGTGGGTGTGGCATTTCTTGAAATGGGTGTGGCATTTCTTGAAGTGGGGGCGGCATCAGAGGTAGAGGATGTGTTACTTAAATTATCTGGTTTTATTTGTTGCGGTTTACGAGTTAGTAAAGCCAGTTTGCTGTTAGTCTTCAAATCCCCTAGTTTTGACTTCGGTTTCTCATCAGAACCCTCAAATTGAGACTTGGAAATATCGTTAACAGAATCAAAGGAACGTCTAAAAGATGTAGTACCTGGGGCTTTAATTTTCGATATCTGTGGTAATTGTGTGAGC
Source organism: Petrosia ficiformis (assembly GCA_947044365.1). Lineage (NCBI taxonomy): Eukaryota > Metazoa > Porifera > Demospongiae > Haplosclerida > Petrosiidae > Petrosia > Petrosia ficiformis. The sequence continues at coordinate 255,596 of OX345651.1, forward strand.
TCTTGAAGTTTGCTTGTTTTATTCAACAAAGGATCTTTGGAACTTTTTTCGGGCTCAATATCTTTTCCCTCCATTTTCTTTGGAAGGGAACTATCATTATTCTTTGGTTCATCTAGCATGCTGAGACTCTTTGACGGGGGATTTAAAACTCGAGACTCTTGAGGATGCTGAAGTCCGCTGCCCAATTGAACTTTTTGGTAGCGCCCACTAGATCGTTTACGATCACCTCTAGGAAAACCAAAACCCTGATTCCCAGGTGGTTGAATCCCAGATCTAGTTCCGGGGATCCCAGATGGAACCTTCGTATGAGAGCTTTCATCTTCGTGATTTTCTGACGAGTTTGTTTCTGGAGATTTCTCTTTATTGGTCGGTAATTCCTTGATCTCTTCTTTAGTATTAAGCTTAGTCAAGTTCCCTCGTTGTTCTGAAGGGTGTTGTAAATGGCCTGAAGGTCTTACGAGTCCGCTTCTCTCCTTACCAAAAGACAAAGATCGAGGTGGACGATTTGAGCCTGGGTGCTTGAGTTTAGAGCTCAAATCTTTTTCACTGGTATCATCCTGTGATGAAATATTTTCGTCACTACCTTTAACATTATCAACCTTGGTTACTTCATTTGGAAGCTTAAGTCCTTCCTCATTACGAGAGACTCCAGGTTTAGAAATTCCACTGGAAAGAGACAAGTTCCGAGATGCAGGCATTTTCAGATTAGATTGGGAACCAGGAGGTTTGAGACCAATTCGTTTTGGAGCTTGTAAACCTGAAGGAGGTGGAATGGAACCTTCATTAGTGGGTTTCGCTGATGGCAGGACAGTAACAGGTGATGTAACAGGCGACGAACGTGTTTTATCAGAGCTGGTACTCTCAGAGTTCTCATCATTACCTGACGTCTCATTAACCAGTGTAGGAGTATTACCATTAATATTCAGGGGTCGATAAGGTCTTCGATGTTGACCTAGCGGATCTAATCCAGTTGGAATTGTACTTCCAGCATGACGACGCTGGGAAGGGTGTGATTTTAAATTAGAGACAGGAGCAGAAGATGTGTTACTAGTTGTACTTGAAGAGAGAGATGATAATGGATTAGTGGTTGGTGATAGTACTGGACTATTGGGACTACTGGATGGTTTACTGGATACGTGATTAGTAGTACTTAGGTGAGTGGATGAATGGACCTGAGAACCTGACTGAGGATTGGAATGTGGCTGATAATTATTGGAATGAGCATTCGTCGATCCGGTACTATGCACAGAGTGAATTAGACGAAGACCGGGTGATATTGGACGACTTATTCTGGAAGGAGGATGATCTCCTTCAGAACCTATAGATAGATAGATAAATAGATGGATGGATGGATGGATGGATGGATGGATGGATGGATGGATGGATGGATGAATGGATGGATGGATGGATGGATAGATAGATAGATAGATACATGTAGATAGATAGATACATGTAGCCGGCCTTACTTTTTGGTTTGAATTGAGATAAATTAAAGAATAGCTGTAAGATAGATCTCATGCTACCCTCGCTAATATCTGAAATGACATCATATAAAAGTCATGTGACATAGACGTGAACTGTCGTGTGACATGCATGTGCACTGTCGTGTGACAAAAGTTATTAATTACCTTTTGATGTGAATCCAGCACAATTCACTCCTTTTCTTTGTAAAAATAACACACAGGCCTCGATATTCTGTCTCTGTAAGAATGGACAATGGTACAAAGGAATGAATAGATGATAATGGAATGGACAATGGTACAATGGAATGAATAGATGTTGGACATTGGTACACAATGGAATGGACAGTGGTACAATACAATAGTATTTTGTTTCTACACATGTACGAACAGTAAACTAATATTTCAAATATTCATTTCAGCTCTCATATTGTCACCATACAAACCTGACCACCTGCATATGACAACAGTACCCATATAGTGACAACCACTTCAATACTAATATGAATAGTATGGAATACATGCCAGAATATATGGCTTTTACCACATGATATAATGCTTCACAAAGATTACTTATAATATACAAGATTAGTATCACTGTGTCATACATGTACATGTGTACATGTTGTATTTAGTATATGTATGTGTGAATACATGACAGAATATATAATATTATATATATATATCACTGCTTCACAAATATACAGAAAGATTACTAATAATATACAAGATTCACTGTGTCATTCATGTATTTAGTATGTGTGAATACATATATGCTTCACAAATATACAGAAAGATTACTAATAATATACAAGAATTGGGTGTGCATTGATTTATAAAAACAACAGATTATATAAATATTTATAAAATGACAAATATTACCAAATCAGTAATTTATGAAAAACCAATTTTTATCAAATGATAATATTTAAATATACTGTCAATTTCGCCTTTTTAAACAGGAATCTAATTAAATTAGGTATCTAAGAGGAGTATTTGTTGATCGTCATGGATACCAGATTCAGTAAGCGTCCTACACAATATGGTGGAATTGAGAGCTTTCAAAGTGAAGCACTGTTTGGTCCACCAAACATTGTATTTACTACATGCAGGTGTATACTAACTATACATGTAATTAAATAAAACAATTATTAATTTTATGTACTATAATAATATTTAGAAGCAGATGAAAATCTCATATCCCATAATGACATACTAATAATCTAATATTAATTATTCTAAATGAGTGTGTAGTGAAAATACCCTCAAATGAGTGAGTGGAGTTATCTTGTATGCAGGACACACACAACTTCAAAGAAGATAACATCTTTACAAAGGATAGTGTTATCATAGTATACTACCTCTTTTAGTAAGGTATTGTGAGTTAACTATAACTATAACTAAAACCTCTTTTAGTAAGGTATTGTGATTTATTCTAGTCCAGTAATTCACTAATTATGGACACTTTGGAGTTCATAAATAATGAAACTGTTTTGAGAATAACATTTCATTCAAAATTTAGTTATGAAAAGTCCTTATCATTAATTATATTATACATAAATAATTAATTATATATATATATAATTATAATCATATATACTCTATTTAGATATACACACATGTACATACACACATACATAGATACATACATACAAGTACATACAAGTACATACATACATACATACATACATACACACATACATGTACATACATACATACATACATACATACATACATACATACATACATACACACATACATACATACATAGATGTACATAATAAGGATGTGTAGGTTTGTATGTAAACAAGATGACTCAATATTCATGTCAATGCACACACACAGCTGTTTAATTACAACATGTAGCACATGTGACTTCACACTAGCAGCAATAATTTATTTATAAGAATATATAATTTTATATATATATATATATATATATATATATATATATATATATATATATATATATATATATATATATATATATATATATATATATATGACATTGTATACATACATGTGTATACGTACATGAATGTCCATTGTATTGATGTAGCCAGAGTTTTGTACGTTTTGCTGTACGGGCCAAATTGGCTCAGCAATAGTTAGTGTGTGTGTCATTGAGAATATATCTTGAGCCAATTAATAAAGAGTTAATACTGTTAGTGATAATATAATCATAATTAACTGCGCCACTGGCCCAAAGAGAGAACTGTGCAGTGCCAAATAAGAAGCTCTTTGGGTCAATGGTGCACCATATGAGCATATCCTTAACACTGGATGTAGTCTTCATTCTGCTCTTCAAATTTATTCATCATATCATCTCATTCAAGTACCCCTCCATCATTCCAATATCTCATAATATAATATATATTTAATGATCCACATGAAATATCTGATAATATCTAACATGTGATAAATGAGTTGATACCAAAATAGGATATCGTTATAAACCACACAAGAAATAAACAATTTTTGCTAACAAGTGACAAGAATTATATATAGGTATATGTACATACATACATACATACATGTACATACATACATGTACATGTACATATATACATGTACATGTACGTACATACATGTACATACATACATACATATATAGTATATACAAACACAGACATATACTTACAAGTAGATATGCATATATATGCAATGGACACACACACAGTCACATGTACACACACTCAGTCACTCACACAGACATACATACATACATACATACATACATACATACATACATACATACATACATACATACATACATACACACATATACATACATATATACATACATACATACATGTACATACACACAGACATACATACATACATGTACATACATATATACATACATACATACATACATACACACATATACATACATATATACATACATACATACATGTACATACACACAGACATACATACATACATGTACATACATATATACATACATACATACATGTATATACACACAGACATACATACATACATGTACATACATATATACATACATACATACATACATACATGTACATACACACAGACATACATACATACATACATACATACATACATACATATATACACATGTACACACAAAAACACACACAGACATACATACATATATTCTCACCCTTTCATTATCGTCACTAATTTCAACTACTGCGGGCACTTTTTCTTGAACTAAAACAACAATAAAGAAATCATGTGTCATTACTTGTCATAATTAGTCATAAACAGAGCTTTGAAATAATTAGTATTTTATTGATTCTGGAATTTTGTAAATATCCATTTCATTCAACAGAATAGGGAATTGAAATGTATTAACACACAATTACACATGTATATGGGATTCTAAAATTTTAATTCAATCCATCTCTCTGTTTTAAGAATCGAAATATTCACAAAACGCTATTTCATAATCCCATACCAAGTCAATGTGTGTAATTAGTACATTAAAATATGGAATGATATATGATATTGACACTATCAGGAATGCATGGCAACAATTGGAATTTTAAAAGAATAACTTAACATTATATATATCACTACTCATGGTTTCAATTCAAAACTTCAATTCTAATTAATGCCCTGTTCAAGACAATTAATATATATTAATTATTTTACTTACTGACTGCTTGTATTATTTTAGGTAATAATACTCCATCAGGAATATCTTTCTGTAAATCAGTCACTAAAGAATCCGATAAGCCTGACTTTCTTAAACGATTATTAGCCCAATCTGTATATATCTGTATAAATAGAGAGGCTTATTATCAATAAGGTGGCTTATTATCCATATACACTTAAATAGAGATACATACATATACCAGGGGGTGGCTTATTATCCATATACACTTAAATAGATATACATACATACATGTATACCAGGGGGTGGCTTATTATCCATATACACTTAAATAGAGATACATACATATACCAGGGGGTGGCTTATTATCCATATACACTTAAATAGAGATACATACATGTACATATACCAGGGGGTGGCTTATAATCAGAGTTTTTGATAAGTTTTGAAGCATGGGCCAAATTGGCTTAGCAATGGTTAGTGTGTGCGTCATTGAGAATACATCTTGAGCCAATTAACTAAGAGTTAATGATGTTAGTGACAATATAATCATAATTAACTGCGCCACTGGCCCAAAGAGAGAACTGTGCAGTGCCAAATAAGAAGCTTCTTGTGCCAATGGTGCGCCATATAAGTTTATCAAAAACACTGCTTATTATCCATATACACTTAAATAGAGATACATACATGTACATATATTAGGGGGCGGCTTATTATCCATATACACTTAAATAGACATGTACATATATCAGGGGGCGGCTTATTATCCATATGCACTTAAATAGATACATACATATACCAGGGGGTGGCTTATTATCCATATATGTGCTTAACCATGCAGAGAATGGTTTATTATTAATTCTGTGTCTCTAATTTTTTTGTGTGTTTTTGTTTCCTAATGAATATGTTTATAATACATTCAATAATTGTTTCCGTTGATTTAATTAATATTTTGTTGATAATTAAAAATAAAAGTGATTAAAACATTTCATATCATATGTACATGTACATGCAGACTATGTACATGTACATGTAGACTATGTACATGTACATGTATATAGACTATGTACACAGACACATACATAGATACATACATAGATACATACGTAGATACATACATAGATACATACGTAGATACATACATAGTTACATACATAGATACATACATAGTTACAAACATAGATACATACATAGTTACAGAGATACACAGACACATACATAGATACATACATAGTTACATACATATATAGATACATAGTTACATAGATACATAGACACATACATAGATACATACATAGATACATACTTAGATACATAGTTACATACATAGTTACATACATGTAGATACACAGATACATACATAAATACAGACACACATACATAGATGCATAGATACATAGACATGTACATAGACATGTACATAGATGCATACATAAATACACAGACTCATACATAGACACACAGACACATACATAGATACATAGACACGTACATACATAGATATATACATACATACATACACAGATACATACATACATACATACATACACAGATACATATATACACACATACATACATACATATATACATACACACATACATATATACATACACACATAGTATTATATAATTATTATGTCTGTCTAATTTTCTATTCCTTTCTAATTCTAAACACAAATAGTACAATATTATATACCATAATTAGATATAATTACATTATTACACAGCTTGTTTTCCTTCTTAGTAAGGCTTGAATATACAATAATATCCATTTCCTAATACATTAATAGTATAGTACCACTACAAGCTGTTTATTCCTAATGGATAATATACAGAAATATACAGGAATATACTAACTATAGTATTGTTTTTAAAATAATGAATATACAGGGCTATACAGGAATATACTAAATATATGTACGAATAATATAACATAACAATAGATAATATACAGGAATATACAGGAATATACTATTTTGATAATACTAGCTTATGCAAAAAAACAGAAATACAATTTCAAAATGACTGATGATAGTGATGGGATGGTATGACATGTCATGTTTATTCCACTACTTAAATGAACATATTTCTGTTTGTGTAATAGTAAATAAACATATTATACAGCCATTTTGTCTGGGAACCAATCTGGTATCCAGTGAGACCAACTATCACTCCTCTTAGAAGTACCTAGACTATACCATGTGGCCGCTAGACAACTTTGGAGTTGTGGCTACAAATTGTCTACTCCAAAGATGCCAAAAGTAGAATAATGTAGGCTCCATCTGTTTCCACATATAGTAACATGCTCTATTCACTGGCAACATGGAGTAGGTAGCTTATTGCCAATTCCAAAGTTGCTTAGTGAATAGTCATCAATTATTATGCTGATATATATAATGACTAATTGAATATCAAAAAATTTGGTAAAGATTACTATCATACAAAATTCCATTTCCAAGTAAAGTCACATGATAATTAATACACCAAAAATCAACAAAATGAACTTCAAAACACTCATCGCCATAGTTACACTAAAATGCATACTTATCATCTTAATTAATAGCTAAAAAGGAGTTACAATGGTTACCATGGTTACAGTTAGTTATGTGGCCATGTGTTTAATTTTCATTTTAGTTAGTTACATTATGTGATAGTTTAGTTAACTATAACTCACAATACAATATACATAGTTATATACATATCTGACTAAATGTCTAGATAGGTGTAGTACAATTCATTGTGTTTACGTTTGTTAACGGGAATGCTAATTGCAATATCTCATAAACGAATATAGAACATCGTGGGTTGTTACTAATTAGTAAAATAACTAATTTTCATGTCTTTGTGGTAATTACAGGTTAACCACACGAGGGAGTATGTTGTGTATTTAGGTTGTAGCTTCACGTGTGCACTTATGTCATTGTGTGTGTGTATATGTATATATGTGTGTGTGCATGTGTATACTTACATAATAGTGATTGTTTTAGTTACCTACAGTAAAATTAAAAGCTCTTTTAGTAAGGCATTGTGGTGTTAACTAAACTACCTCTTTTAGTAAGGCATTATGACATTAACTAAACTATAACTAAATTACCTGTCTATTGCAATAACTATAACTAACTAAAATGAAAAATGGCCAATAATGGACACTTTTAGTTAGTTAACTACCTTTAGTAAGCCTAAATTTTAGCTAATTAACTATAACCAAACTAAAATACTGATAAACTAGACATACTATAACTAAAAGTGGTCATTATTGTCATACTAAAACAACACTAGCAAGTATATCTATGTGTTTATGTGTGTATATGTGTATATACGTGTGTATGTGAGTGTGTACTTACGTACGTATGTGTATCTATGTGTTTATGTGTGTACATGTGTATATACGTATGTATGTGTATGTATATCCTTGTTTGCATGTATGAATCATTACTTGTAGTGGATCAAAGTGTTGCTGATGATAGTATGTTCATCTCCAAGTATTAGATAATATTTATAATTAAGACGACCTCATTTCCCATCAGGAAACATGACACTGTCAGTGAGTGTGTATCTTCTTTATGAACTCACTTTGAACTACACGAAGCCATACTTATCATCCTATTAATTATGTTTTCATATAATTATTATTAGTGGTTAATTACTGGAATCTCCACAAGAACAACTTAATCTCTCCAACAAGAACAGATAGACAACTTAATCTCTCCTTCAAGCAACAAGAACAGATAGATATATAGTATAGTTTAAATAAAGTTCATTTTGGAAGCTATTCACAACTGTATATATTGACGATGTAAATGTTTTTCACAGCATTGGTGAGACTAGGTATATCACCTTGGTAACAGATGATATTACTAATTCCAGGAGTAATAATAATGATGATATTTTAGTAATTTTAACACTAAAAACAAAACATAAAAGAACATGCTGTCAAGTACATGTACTAGTATATAATACATGTACATATAGTACATACTATAGTACACATACACACTATAGTACATGTACATACTATAGTACATGTACATACTATAGTACATGTACATGTAATAATCATTATAGTACTTGCAGTACATGCACATGTATGTTACTATAATATATGTACATACTGTACACATACATACTATAGTACATGTACATGTACATACAACAGTACATGTACACGTAATAATAGTACTTGCAGTACATGCACACTTGTAGTACAATAATAGTACATGTACATACCTATAGTACATGTACAGTACATTACTGTACATGTACAAATGTACAGTACATTACAGTACATTACAGTATTAGTAAATGTACAGTACATGTACAGTATATGTACAGTACTACATTACATGTACAGTACTATAGTGTATAAGATGTATAGATTACAAAGTGATAATGTATTTGGTATACATGATAATTACTGAATGGTACAAAGCAAATTGAAAAAACAACTACTAGACACCTGGCAGACATTAGACTAATGAATATCATTATAAATAATTATAAATAATTATTATTGAAAGTATAATTATACACTAGACATGAAAAGCCATTTTTATTTTTAACATTAATTAACATGTAATTTAAATACATGTTATTAATCTAAAAAAACATGTTCACCCTTCATTAATTATTACACAACTATATATATAATATATATATATATATAGGTATATATATATACATACATATATATATATATATATATATATATATATTATATTAATTCTTTACACTAACCTTTCTCTGGTCACTCTTAGCCCCACCATGAGAAGGTTGGGCTATTTTTGACATCTTGTGTCAGTATTTGCATACACAAGAGGGCAAAGATAATCTTCTTGATAAAACTCCACTTATATTTGCACAAAAAATGTGTCCTTCTAGCTTCTTGAAACGAAGGGTGGTTTAATGAGCACTAGTTCGTCTTCTTTATTTATAATTCCTTTTGCAGCAACACTTCTCAAGTTACTACTACAATTGACATGCCGGAGATTGAAAAATATACTGAAAATATACGGACGTGAACAAGAGCCGCAAAACCATTAATGAAAGGGTTTTCCCCTCTGATCAGAACATTGCATGATCCAGCACTTGCACAGCATCAGATCAGCAGATAATTATAATAATTTTGAGATCAGTGAAGCATTGGAGTAACTATGGCTATTGCACAATATTGCCTGTTCTCAATTATTCTGATCAGCTCTGGAGTGTTTGCAAGAGATCCAGAAGAATACTACAATGCAGTGAGTGCAATCACAAAAACAATATATATATATATATATATATATATATATATAAGTATTTCATAGAAAGATTGCAACATGTAATGACATGATTGTATCATTATAAGCAAGTGTATATATGCATATATCTACAATTGAATGGATTGCATTGTTATAATAAATTATAGTTTAGTAGTAAACTGTTTTGGTTCTGCATGTACTAAACAAAAGGATATTGAATTATATATATATAATACAGTATGCAAACGATTTATTCTTTTTATTCTCAAATGAAAAATAAATCTATCCGTTATTGTTACTATCAATTATAAGTATATATATAACTATTTGTCAAACCAACCATCCCTGACCCATAACCTTCCTCCTCCTCCCCTTATCTACTTCTCCTCCTCATCTCATCCTCCTCATCCGTTATCTACTTCCTCCACCTCATCTCATCCTCCTCCTCCCTTATCTACTTCCTCCTTATCTCATCCTCCTCCTCCTCATCTACCTCTTTCTTCTCCTCCTTATCTACCTCCTCCTCCTTCTCCTCCTCCTCCTCATCTCATCGTTATATCATTCCTCTTCTCACAGACACAACTCATCACCTCTAAAGGTTACCCAGCAGAGGAGCATTATGTCACCACACCTGATGGGTATATATTAGGTGTGCACAGAATTCCACACGGCAAACACGAAAGCAGTAAAAATAGTAAGATATATCACATGACTATGAAGTCATGTGATCAAAGTAATGTTTGTCTGTTTTAATCCCTTTCAATGGAAAATCAGTTATATTATTGAGAAAATCATTTATGTTAATATGTAAAAAGATTTGTATTGTAGCTACACATCATGGGATAGTCCAGGTCATAATATCACAATACCATTGACTGACACCCATATGTCACTTATTCATGCTGCCCACACATTAATTATTGGCTAACGATGTAATGTTACTATAAGCCTTTTAACTGGGAGATGGTATTTAGGGGAAATTAGTATATGATTCACTAACATCTAAGTGAGGTGATAAGTGTCTTGCTTATATTGATAACACTTGATGTTGCTAGACAGAGTGGTCACTCTCTACCATATTTAGGAGGAATTCAAAATAGAGTAATCTCAATTGTTAATCCATGATGATATAAATTTGTAAACAACTGGATTTGGTTTAATTAACGCTATGATCATAAATTATGACCTAAAATATTAATTTGAAATGCATTGGGATTCAATTATCAACTATTTCAATGGTAATTATAATTATATAACGTCCAAGCTAGCTACTGTACTAGAAGAGATGGACAATGCCTGATCATTGATGCACCCACCCTACCTTGTGCTGACTCATCTGTGGTCATACTACATTAATGATGAAAGGTGTTAATAACTCATTTTATTGACCAAATATGTAAATATGATAGTAGAGTGATGTAATTCTGTACACACAAAGATGGAGCGTATATATATACGTACCACTTGTGATAACTAGTGTGACTGTTTTGATAGCACATTGTAATTGTGTGTGAAACAATTTTCGATTTCTCACAAAATTATTTGTAATCAAGTGCTTGCATTTAATCACTCTTCATTCCGCTATTTTGTATGAGAACTCAATGAAATTTAGTATTTAATAAAAGCACTTCCTAGATACAAGGTTTTATTGCCTTCCTCTACAAAATTGTGGAATGGCGAGTGATTGAAGATCGCCATTTGATCAAAATTATTTTGGTAGGAAATTAGGTTATGTGTATGAATTGTTTTTTAGTTAACCACCTCTCCTCCTCTTCCTCCTCCTTCTCCTCCTCCTCCTCCTCCTCTTCCTTCTCCTCTCCTCCTGCTCATCCTCCTCTTCCTTCTCCTCCTCATCTTCTCCTCCTCATCCTCCTCCTCCTCCTCCTCCTCCTCCTCCTCCTCCTCCTTCCCTCTCCACACAGATGGCTCACGTCCAGTATTTTTCCTTCAACATGGTCTGCTTTGCTCCAGTACTAACTGGTTGACTAATCTAGAAACTGAGAGCTTTGCTTATCTTCTTGCTGATGCAGGATTTGATGTATGGATGGGTAATGTCAGAGGAAACACTTACTCAAGAATGCATAAATTCTTGAAACCAAACGACAAAAGATTTTGGCAATTCAGGTACATTAATCACACTAATAATTAATATTCAATCTACAATAGTGTTATGCTTTCTCTCCACACACATGTACATATACACACATACATACATACACACATACACACATACATACACACATATACATACATACATACACACATACATACATACATACATACATACATACACACACACATACATACATACATACACACATACATACATACATACATACATACATACATACACACATACACATACATACATATCCATACACATACATGTACACACATACACACATACACACATACATACATACATACATACATACATACATACATACACATATACATACATACATACACACATACATACATACATACATACATACATACACACACACATACATACATACATACACACATACATACATACATACATACATACATACATATGTACATACATACATACATACATACATACGTACATACATACATACATACATACATACATACATACATACATACATACATACATACATATGTACATACATACATACATACATACATACTTACATACATACACACATACATACATACATACACACATACATACATACATACATACATATGTACATACATACATACATACATACATACATACATACATGCATACATACATACATACATACATACATACATACATACATACATACATACATACATACACACACACATACATACATACATACATACATACATACATACATACATACATACATACATACATACATACATACATACATACATACACACATACATACATACATACATACATACATACATACATACATACATATGTACATACATACATACATACATACATACTTACATACATACACACATACACACACATACACACATACACATACACACATATACACACTTATAGCTTTGATGAACACTCACAGATTGATTTACATGTAATGATAGATCATGTGATAAAAGTCACAGGTCAACACAAGATACGATATGTAGGTCACTCTCAGGGTACCATGATGGGGTTCGCTGGTTTCTCACATAACAAAACTCTAGCATCGCACATTGAAGATTTCTATGCTCTGGCCCCTGTAGCAACTGTGAAACATGTTCAAGGATTGTTTGAATGGATATCTGAATTTTATAAAATTATAGCGGTAATCACACATATAATGAATTAATTAATTACAATAAAGTGCTAACTTGAGTTATTGATTTGTTGTTGCTATCATCAAAATGGTGGACTCCTATTCTTTCCCTTCCTCCACATACACACACACACACACACAGTATGCACTTAATGCCCTTGGAACTGGTGAATTTTTTCCTAATGATGAGTTACTAGTTGAGGTATCAAAATATTTTTGTGACACACCACTCAAAGAGATTTGTGGAAATGTGCTGTTTTTAATTTGTGGATTTGATAGGAACAACCTTAATGAGGTTTGTTGATGTATGTGTCTACGAACAAATGGTTGATAATGGATGGCTATAGATGGACATACACACAGATTGACATCTGATGATATTATTGTATATATCTAGAGTCGTATTCCTGTGTATTTAACTCACACACCAGCTGGAACTTCATTACAGAATGTGGTACACTGGTCACAGGTATGTAAATATACATGTACATATCATGTGATTTAACTCATTTATCACATGATGCAACTCAATCATGATGTAAGTCATTCATCACATGATGCAACTCAATCATCATGTGATCTAAGTCAGTCATCACATGATGCAACTCAATAATCATGTGATCTAAGTCAGTCATCACATGATGTAACTCAATCATCATGTGATCTAACTCATTCATCATGTGATGCAACTCAATCATCATGTGATCTAACTCATTCATCATGTGATGCAACTCAATCATCATGTGATCTAACTCATTCATCATATGATGCAACTCAATCATCGTGTGATCTAACTCATTCATCATGTGATCTAACTCATTCATCACATGATGCAACTCAATCATCATGTGATCTAACTCATTCATCATGTGATGCAACTCAATCATCATATGATCTAACTCATTCATCACATGATGTAACTCAATCATCATGTGATCTAACTCATTCATAGTCACGAATTGGTTCATTCATTACAGATGGTGAAATCTGGTAACTTTCAGATGTACAACTATGGATCAGATTCTGAAAATCATGATCATTATGGACAGGTTCAAAATATATCTATACCTTCTATTTATCTATCCATCCATCCATCCATCCATCCATCCATCCATCCATCCATCCATCCATCCATCCACCCACCCATCCATCCATCCATCCATCCATCCATCCATCCATCCATCCATCCACCTACCCATCCATCCATCCATCTATGTATCTATCTATCTAATATTCAGAACACACCTCCATTTTACCATCTTTCAAACCTCACTGTACCCACTACTCTATTTACTGGAGGCAAAGATTGGTTAGCTGATCCTAAAGATGTCGCAACTCTAATACCTCAAATCAAACCAGTATTGAAAAACCACACCAATATATCATATTATGAGCACCTTGATTTTATCTGGGGGAAAGATGCTCATATCGATATATATCATGTTATTATTAAGCATGCCAAAGAGAAAATAGCATTGATGAACAACAATACACCACTACAATAGATGTATGTATATATGTACATGTATGTATGTATGTATGTACATGTATGCATGTATGTATGTACATGTATGTATGTACATGTATGTATGTATGTATGTAGGTGGGTAGGTAGGTAGGTAGGTATGTATGTATTTATGTATGTATGTATGTACATGTATGTATGTATGTAGGTAGGTAGATGGGTATGTAGGTATGTATGTATGTAGGTAGATGGGTAGGTAGGTATGTATGTATTTATTTATGTATGTATGTATGTATGTATTTATTTATGTATGTATGTATGTATGTATGTATGTACATGTATGTATGTATGTACATGTAGGTAGTAGGTAGGATTGTTAAGTCTTATTTAAATGTGTGTATTATGAGTCACGATAGTGACGATACCCTAATTTCATTTAGTATATTCTAGTATATTCTTGTATTCTGTTATACTCTTAGTATACTCTTGTAAATTCTAGTTTTGATAATGATACGTATAATTATGTTTGAATGTATATTTTCTATTTTTGTAAGAATAGTGTTAATATTGTAACAAAATATGAGAAAGAAAAAAAACAAAGTTATAAAACAAAATAAAATGATTTTAAATTATCCAGTATGTAACCAGAGTAGATGATTAGTGGGTGTGGTCTTATTTAATTATGGGTGTGGCTAGTAATGATTCTAATGTGGTTAGTTTTGCTTTTGATGTTTTGAATGAAGAATTTAATTGAGACAATAATGAGGACCTAATGAGGGATGAACGGATGAACGGAGGAATGAATGGATGGATGAATAAGTGAATGGATGGATGGATGGATGGATGGATGGATGGATGGATTGATAATTGGATTAGATAGACGGGTAAATGGATAGATGAAAAGATAGATAGATAGACGGGTAATTCACCATTGTGCTGACTGATGTTCATTAGTATCACTTGATAGAATTGATTGGCCTCTATTTACAAGAATAGTAACAAACTCAATGAAGAACTAAGACAAGATGGATGAAAATAGATTGACAAGATACCCTAATGAACAGCTTACCAGATTATCTACAAACTTTGAACTAAACAATGGTTGAAGTGTCTTAAGCAAATTCATTACCTCCGCTAATTGACATGTGACTATCACACCACGTATGCATGGTATCAGATCCGGTAGTACCTATATAGTCATGTGATATAGTAGCCTACATCACATGATTGTCACATGTACCTTATCCTGTGAATCTTTCTTAATGATATTGGCCAAATATTTTGAAAAGCTCAGCAAGATCATTTTGGACTGGTTCTAAGTATCGGAGGGAGGGAGGGAGGGAGAGGAGGAGGAGGAGGAGGAAGAGGTGAACCTTGAATACAAGTTATAATCACACACATACCTCATTAAGAAATGGTAAGAGACGTTGGAACAACCTTTTTCCCTTCCTGTAATATAACAACTGTAAAAACAACTGATCTCCTTCTCTAAATGATTAACAATAAATATTGTTGACTAAACAACTGTTATGTTGACTAAACAACTGTTATGTTTACTAAATAACTGTTATGTTTACTAAACAACTGTTATTGTTTACTAAACAACTGTTATTGTTTACTAAACAACTGTTATGTTTACTAAACATCTGTTATTGTTTACTAAATAACTGTTATGTTTACTAAACAACTGTTATGTTTACTAAACAACTGTTATGTTTACTAAACAACTGTTATTGTTTACTAAACAACTGTTACGTTTACTAAACACTTACTGTTTACTGAACTGCTATTAATATCTATTGTTTACTACAAATAACAATTGTTTAACAAACAATAACAATTATTTTGATGTAATAATTGGAGTTTACAAAACAATAATTATTACTGTGTTTATTAAATAATAACAGACCTTGTTGAGGGACTGCCTGTTACTATGGTTATCCTCGTCATGGCAAATAATCTCTCTTGTATTTCAAACTTCTTCCTTTTATTAGATTCAACCTCTTCATTATCCATACTAATTGAGGAGGTGTGGCTTTCTAACTCATCTAACTCCAATATTAAACTATACATCTAATATAATATAATATAATTCACCATCATCTATCTATCCATCTATCCATCCATCCATCCATCAATCCATCCATCAATCCATCCATTCATCTATCCATCTATCCATCCATCCATCCGTCCATCCATCCATCCATTCTTTGCCACACCTCTTCGATAGTTGATAACAAATATCTTCGTTTATTTCCACCTTCCTTTTTCCCTTCATTAGAAGTGGGCGGGGCAATATCAATAACTTTACGAGGTGCTGTTACAGAACCAACACTAACCTAAATAATAACAGAACTAAAAGGGTTAAAATTTCAACACCATAAGCTCTGATTACCTTTCCAAGAGTTCCTTCAAAGTCTGCATGAGTTTTTTTCTTCTCTTCTCTTGTTACAGGAGGCGGGAGAGTTAAGGGGGTGTGGCTGTCACTAATAGCAACCAAACCTTCCTCTTTATTCGATTTATGATATCTCTTTTGAATATATTGCTACAAAAACGAATGGATAGATAGATAGATAGATAGATAGATAGATAGACAGTTAAATAAAAAATGTAGATGATAGACGTATAATCACATATATATATAGATAGATAGACATATATACCAATACAAATATAGATGATAGATGGACATATAATCATAGATAGATAGATCAATAGATACATAGATAGATAAATGAATAATTAATTAATAATGAAATATTTAATTACGCTGATAGTAATTAACTAATATTAATTAACTAACCTGATAGTAAAAATCATCAATTTCAGGAGTAAGTGAATGTAATTGAATTAATTGAACTTTAATTACCCATTCCTTCTCTTTAGTACTCATAAACCCACGCCCATCAGGTTGTAAATCGGATAACATCTCGTTAAGTTTCGATGATGTTGGTCTAATTCTGGGTGGTGTCTGTTGGATTTGATGAGGAGGGGCGTGTCCATGCATCATATGTAGTTGAACAAAGGGATGGATTGGATGAAGTGGAGGAGGCATGTTGAAACCAAATGGTGGTGGATAAGGACCTTGAATAGAATATTAATAATGTAGTCAATATCTATCTATCTATCTGTCTTCTATCTATTTATCTATCAAGCTATCTATCTATTTATCTATCTATCTATCTATCTATTTATCTACCTACATGTATCTATCTATCTATCCAACTAAATGTACCTCTAATTAATCTTGGAGGTCCCATGAGAGGTATGTTAGGAGGAAGATGAGGTGTAAGACCAGAAGAATGAGGAGTGGGTCCACGAACAAAATAGGGAGACATGAAAGGCTACAACAAATAAATATATTTATATATTTAATACATAAAAATAATTATAAACATACATACATACATACATACATACATACATACGTACATACATACATACATACATACATACATACGTACATACATACATACATACATACATGTACATACATACATACATACATACATACATAGATGCATACATACATACGTACATACGTATGTATGTACGTACGTACGTACGTACATACATACCTACATACATACCTACATACATACATACATACATACATGTGGTAATAATGGTGATCGGTGTTGTGGGTGTGATCTTGCCATTGGGAAACCTAAACCAGGAGGCGGTGAAGGACTGGAAAAAAATTGTAAGCAATAGACAAGAAATTGTCTGTCTGTCTGTCTATCTACATGTATACGTCTATCCATCCATCCATCCATCCCTCCCTCCCTCCACCCATCCACCCATCCATCCATTCATCCAACCATCCATTCATCCATCCAACCATCCATCCATCCATCCACCCATCCATCCATCCATTCATCCATCCATTCATAGCTAACAATGGTACTGTTGGTCTGGTTAAAATAGGATGATGAAATTGGTGTATATTCATGGGAAGTTGAGCAGGAGGAGAAGGGGATGGAGAGGGATGCTTTAGTTGAATGTTCTGAACTGAAGGCTGACGAGATGGAGATGATGAGCTTGACGATGAGGAAGGAGTTGAATCAATTAACTCTCTTTCTAGATCTTCCAGTGTCATAACCTGTCCTTTAGGAATTTGGGATGGACTCTTTGGCTAATAATAAAATAGAGGTGACAGAAGATAGATAAAATAACGAACAATGAGTGGATAAATAGATGAATTACTAGATAGATAGATTAAGAGAGTGCTGTATCACTAGGTGGACAGATAGATAGATAGATAGATAGATAGATAGATAGATGCCAACGTATAATTACTTTGCTAGGAGCTGAAGGGTGTGGTAGTGTAGGTGAGCTCCATATACTATGTAAGGGTGACGATTGCTGTGGAGATGATTCCCAAATATCTTTTAATCCTAAATCACCAAATTGGGATGATATCTAAGAAGAAGATAAGATATCAACTGACAGACTGACAAGTAGAATGGACAGACAGACATACATACATTATATATACACATACTGATGTATATTGTTAACCTTATCAATTCCTATATTTTCGGACATATTTTTGTCTTTATCTCCATTACATATTAAGTCATCAGGAGTCTTGTCCACATCACTTGATACCTTATCTTGTAATGTGACACTAAGTGATGAGGTATGAACTGTCTCCCAATCTACATCTAGAAATATAATGTAATGGATAGATAGATACACAGATAAATAAATGGATAGATAGATACAGAGATAAATGGATGGATAGATAGTTGAACATATAAATAGATGGATGAATGAATAGATGCATAGATGGATGGATGGATAGATAAGACGAATGTTGATAGATGGTATACAAGAGATAGATAGATAGAGGGATGGATAAATAGATAGACTAATGAATACAACTAATAATAATCCTAACCTGTAATATTATCTCCAAATGTTTCATCATTTATAATATCAATATCGTGTTCTTCAGGAAGGTGTGGCTAGTCATGTGACATAATTATGAGTAATCATAATATTATAATGTAAATTATTCTTAAAGAATTGAGACATCGTACCATTATCATAAATAATTATATCAAATACATTAGTAAAAAGAACCACAGCTTTATCATTATCCATGACATGTGGCTGTCACACGATATTACATTCATTTCGCACAATTTTAAAATCACATCCCAATATTATAATAATAAAATAAATTATATTATATATATTATATTACATGGCTCGTTCTTACCTTATCATTACTGATATGTGATTCACTCCAGTCTACTTCATTCATAATTCTAGCCCAGACAATCTAAATAGGTGTGGTAGCCACACCCCTTTACAAAACTAATTATATTAATTAATGATAATTGTTCAACTACTTTTTGTTGTTACTTGTTAGCATAATTTACTATTTAGTGCATGTAACAATCTCATGACAGCTCAGTTGCATGATGAAACAAAACTCTTGTTTGCCCAAGAGCATGCACACTTACACATACATGCATATGTACATATACATTACATACTATGTGTGTACTGTGTTCATATGCACATATAGGTATGCATATATATCCATATATACATACAATACATAAGTACTATGTACGTACATACATACGTATGTACATATACATCACATACTATGTGCATACGTATATATTGTATTAACATATATACTACATACACATGTAGTACATACTATGTACATATGTACATATACAGTACATACTACATACACATGTAGTATATACTATGTACATATGTACATATACAGTACATACTACATACACATGTAGTATATACTATGTACATATGTACATATACAGTACATACTACATACACATGTAGTATATACTATGTACATATGTACATATACAGTACATACTACATACACATGTATACATATAGTACATATTATGTACATATGTACATAAACATTACATACGAATGTCATACATATGTACGTATACAGTACATACTATGTACATATGTACATGTAATTTACATGCATATACAGTACATACTACTGTACATACTACATGTATGTATGTACATATGTACTCACTACATGTACATATACCACATCCTACATATAACATATTATACATCATATACACAACAATATTTTAATGCTAAGTTGTGACTAACTATCTAAATAATATAATATACCCAGTACATACGTACATAAACCACCTTTGGTAGTTTAAGCTAGGCAAGAATAGTAGTGTAGTACGGTCGTTAAAAAGAATTAGCCAAAAAATTTATAAACTATAATTATACTACGAATGGACTTAGATTAATAACTTTGAATTAATTAAGTTGTTTATAAAGTAACACGTGCTGTCACATGTGGAGGTTGTGCTATTTATGTAGTATCAATGGTGGTTTTGTTTCACACAAAATCGTTATTGACAGGTAGGTACTTGTGTACCTATCAGTTGTTTTGAAGTGTTGGAAGTTCTGCTGGGTGAGTTGTGTGTTTACACTGTTGTGTGTGGTACAATCTTCCCTTAAGAGATGTTGGCAGCACAGGTGCTTGTGTGCCTATTGGTTGGTTTGAAGTGTTGGAAGTTCTGCTGGGTGAGTTGTGTGTTTACACTGTTGTGTGTGAGTACAATCTTCCCTTCAGAGATGTTGGCAACAAAGGTACTTGTTGGCTGCACACAGGTACATGTGTGCGCATCGGTGGGTTTGAAGTATTTGGAGGGAGAGCATTGTTTGGACCGTACTGTGTGAGTACAATCTTCCCTTCAGAAGATGCTGGCAGCACATGTACTTGTTGGCCGCATCGGTTGGTTTGAAGTGTTGGGAGAGCTAGACCGTACTCTGTTAGTACAATCTTCCCTTCAGAAGATGCTGGCAGCACAGGCACTTGTTTGCCGTATCGGTTGGTTTGAAGTGTTGGATATTCTGCTGGGAGAGCGTTGTTTAGACCGTACTGTGTGAGTACAATCTTTCCTTCAGAAGATGCTGGCAGCCACAGGTACTTGTTGGCTGCATCGGTTGGTTTGAAGTGTTGGAAGTTCTGCGGGGAGAGCGTTGTTTAGACCGTGCTGTGCGAGTACAGTCTTCCCTTCAGACGATGTTGGCTGCACATGTGTGCGCATCGGTTGCATTGAAGTGTTGGAAGTTCAGCTGGGAGAGCATTGTTTAGACTGTACTGTGTGAATAGTAGTAGATGCTGACAGCATAGGTTCTTGTTGGTCGCATCGGTTGGTTTCAAGTGTTGGAAGTTCTGCTGGGAGAGCGTTGTTTTGACCGTACTGTGTGAGTACAATCTTCCCTTCAGAAGATGCTGGCAGCCACAGGTACTTGTTGGCCGCATCGGTTGGTTTGAAGTGTTGGAAGTTCAGCTGGGAGAGCATTGTTTAGACCGCACAGTGTGAATAGTAGTAGATGCTGACAGCATAGGTTCTTGTTGGTCGCATCGGTTGGTTTGAAGTGTTGGAAGTTCAGCTGGGAGAGCATTGTTTAGATCGTACTGTGTGAATACTGTATCATCTTGTTGGCCGCATCGGTTGGTTTGAAGTGTTGAAAGTTCTGCTGGGAGAGCGTTGTTTAGACTGTACTGTGTGAGTACAATCTTCCCTTCAGAAGATGCTGGCAGCCACAGGTACTTGTTGGCTGCATCGGTTGGTTTCAAGTGTTGGAAGTTCTGCTGGGAGAGCGTTGTTTTGACCGTACTGTGTGAGTACAATCTTCCCTTCAGAAGATGCTGGCAGCCACAGGTACTTGTTGGCCGCATCGGTTGGTTTGAAGTGTTGGAAGTTCAGCTGGGAGAGCATTGTTTAGACCGCACAGTGTGAATAGTAGTAGATGCTGACAGCATAGGTTCTTGTTGGTCGCATCGGTTGGTTTGAAGTGTTGGAAGTTCAGCTGGGAGAGCATTGTTTAGACCGTACTGTGTGAATACTGTATCATCTTGTTGGCCGCATCGGTTGGTTTGAAGTGTTGAAAGTTCTGCTGGGAGAGCGTTGTTTAGACTGTACTGTGTGAGTACAATCTTCCCTTCAGAAGATGCTGGCAGCCACAGGTACTTGTTGGCTGCATCGGTTGGTTTGAAGTGTTGGATGTTCTGCTGGGAGAGCGTTGTTTAGACCGTACTGTGTGAGTACAATCTTCCCTTCAGAAGATGTTGGCTGCACATGTGTGCGCATCAGTTGCATTGAAGTGTTGGAGGTTCTGTTGGGAGATTGTTGTTTGGACCGTACTGTGTGAGTACAATCTTCCCTTCAGATGATGTTGGAGCAAAGGTACTTGTTGGCCGCATCGGTTGGTTTGAAGTGTTGGAAGTTCAGCTGGGAGAGCATTGTTTAGACTGTACTGTGTGTGAATAGTAGTAGATGCTGACAGCATAGGTTCTTGTTGGTCGCATCGGTTGGTTTCAAGTGTTGGAAGTTCTGCTGGGAGAGCGTTGTTTTGACCGTACTGTGTGAGTACAATCTTCCCTTCAGAAGATGCTGGCAGCCACAGGTACTTGTTGGCCGCATCGGTTGGTTTGAAGTGTTGGAAGTTCAGCTGGGAGAGCATTGTTTAGACCGCACAGTGTGAATAGTAGTAGATGCTGACAGCATAGGTTCTTGTTGGTCGCATCGGTTGGTTTGAAGTGTTGGAAGTTCAGCTGGGAGAGCATTGTTTAGACCGTACTGTGTGAATACTGTATCATCTTGTTGGCCGCATCGGTTGGTTTGAAGTGTTGAAAGTTCTGCTGGGAGAGCGTTGTTTAGACTGTACTGTGTGAGTACAATCTTCCCTTCAGAAGATGCTGGCAGCCACAGGTACTTGTTGGCTGCATCGGTTGGTTTGAAGTGTTGGATGTTCTGCTGGGAGAGCGTTGTTTAGACCGTACTGTGTGAGTACATTCTTCCCTTCAGAAGATGTTGGCTGCACATGTGTGCGCATCAGTTGCATTGAAGTGTTGGAGGTTCTGTTGGGAGATTGTTGTTTGGACCGTACTGTGTGAGTACAATCTTCCCTTCAGATGATGTTGGAGCAAAGGTACTTGTTGGCCGCATCGGTTGGTTTGAAGTGTTGGATGTTCTGCGGGTGAGTTGTGTCCTTGCACTGTTGTGTGAGAGTACCATCTTCCATTCAGAGATGTTGGCTGCACACAGGTACATGTGTGCGCATCGGTTGGTTTAAAGTGTTGGAGGTTATGTTGGGAGAGCGTTGTTTGGACCGTACTGTGTGAGTACAATATTTTCTTCAGATGATGCTGGCAGCACAGGTACTTGTTGGCCGCATCGGTTGGTTTGAAGTGTTGGAAATTCTGCTGGGAGAGCATTGTTTAGACCGTACTGTGTGAGTACAATCTTCCCTTCAGATGATGCTGGCATCACTGGTACTTGTTGGCCGCATCGGTTGGGTTGAAGTGTTGGAAGTTCAGCTGGGAGAGCATTGTTTAGACCGTACTGTGTGAATACTGTATCATCTTGTTAGCCGCATCGGTTGGTTTGAAGTGTTGGAAGTTCTGCTGAAAGAGCGTTGTTTTGACCGTACTGTGTGAGTAGATGCTGACAGCATAGGTTCTTGTTGGCCGCATCGGTTGGTTTGAAGTGTTGGAAGTTCTGCTGGGAGAGCGTTGTTTAGACTGTACTGTGTGAGTACAATCTTCCCTTCAGAAGATGCTGGCAGCCACAGGTACTTGTTGGCCACATCGGTTGGTTTGAAGTGTTGGAAGTTCTGCTCGGAGAGCGTTGTTTTGACCATACTGTGTGAGTACAATCTTCCCTTCAGATGATGTTGGCAACAAAGGTACTTGTTGGCTGCACACAGGTACATGTGTGCGCATCGGTGGGTTTGAAGTATTTGGAGGTTCTGTTGGGAGAGCATTGTTTGGACCGTACTGTGTGAGTACAATCTTCCCTTCAGAAGATGCAGGCAGCACATGTACTTGCTGGCCGCATCGGTTGGTTTGAAGTGTTGGATGTTTTGCTGGGAGAGCTTTGTTTAGATCGTACTGTGTGAGTACAATCTTCCCTTCAGATGATGCTGGCAGCATATGTTCTTGTTGGCCACATCAGTGGGTTTTGAAGTGTTGAAAGTTCAGCTGGGAGAGCATTGTTTAGACCGTACTGTGTGAATACCGTATCATCTTGTTAGCCGCATCGGTTGGTTTGAAGTGTTGGAAGTTCTGCTGGGAGAGCGTTGTTTTGACCGTACTGTGTGAGTAGATGCTGACAGCATAGGTTCTTGTTGGCCGCATCGGTTGGTTTGAACCGATAAAGTGTTGGAAGTTCTGCTGGGAGAGCGTTGTTTTGACCATACTGTGTGAGTACAATCTTCCCTTCAGAAGATGCTGGCAGCACAGGTACTTGTTGGCCGCATCGGTTGGTTTGAACCGATGAAGTGTTGGAAGTTCTGCTGGGAGAGCGTTGTTTTGACCATACTGTGTGAGTACAATCTTCCCTTCAGAAGATGCTGGCAGCCACAGGTACTTGTTGGCTGCATCGGTTGGTTTGAAGTGTTGGATGTTCTGCTGGGAGAGCGTTGTTTAGACCGTACTGTGCGAGTACAGTCTTCCCTTCAGAAGATGTTGGCTGCACATGTGTGCGCATCAGTTGCATTGAAGTGCTGGAGGTTCTGTTGGGAGATTGTTGTTTGGACCGTACTGTGTGAGTGCAATCTTCCCTTCAGATGATGTTGGAGCAAAAGTACTTGTTGGCCCCATCGGTTGGTTTGAAGTGTTGGATGTTCTGCGGGTGAGTTGTGTCCTTGCACTGTTGTGTGAGAGTACCATCTTCCATTCAGAGATGTTGGCTGCACACAGGTACATGTGTGCGCATCGGTTGGTTTGAAGTGTTGGAAGTTCAGCTGGGAGAGCATTGTTTAGACCGTACTGTGTGAATACTGTATCATCTTGTTGGCCGCATCGGTTGGTTTGAAGTGTTGGATGTTCTGCGGGTGAGTTGTGTCCTTGCACTGTTGTGTGAGAGTACCATATTCCATTCAGAGATGTTGGCTGCACACAGGTACATGTGTGCGCATCGGTTGCTTTGAAGTGTTGGAGGTTCTGTTGGGAGAGCGTTGTTTGGACCGTACTGTGTGAGTACAATCTTCCCTTCAGAAGATGCTGGCAGCACATGTACTTGTTGGCCGCATCGGTTGGTTTGAAGTGTTGGAAATTCAGCTGGGAGAGCATTGTTTAGACAGTACTGTGTGAGTATCATCTTCCCTTCAGAAGATGCTGGCAGCACATGTACTTGTTGGCCGCATCGGTTGGTTTGAAGTGTTGGATGTTCTGCTGGGAGAGCATTGTTTAGACCGTACTGTGTGAGTACAATCTTCCCTTCAGATGATGCTGGCAGCACAGGTACTTGTTGGCCGCATCGGTTGGTTTGAAGTGTTGGAAGTTCAGCTGGGAGAGCATTGTTTAGACTGTACTGTGTGAGTATCATCTTCCCTTCAGAAGATGCTGGCAGCACATGTACTTGTTGGCCGCATCGGTTGGTTTGAAGTGTTGGAAATTCAGCTGGGAGAGCATTGTTTAGACAGTACTGTGTGAGTATCATCTTCCCTTCAGAAGATGCTGGCAGCACATGTACTTGTTGGCCGCATCGGTTGGTTTGAAGTGTTGGATGTTCTGCTGGGAGAGCATTGTTTAGACCGTACTGTGTGAGTACAATCTTCCCTTCAGATGATGCTGGCAGCACAGGTACTTGTTGGCCGCATCGGTTGGTTTGAAGTGTTGGAAGTTCAGCTGGGAGAGCATTGTTTAGACTGTACTGTGTGAATACTGTATCATCTTGTTGGCCGCATCGGTTGGTTTGAAGTGTTGGATGTTCTGCTGGGAGAGCGTTGTTTAGACCGTACTGTGCGAGTACAGTCTTCCCTTCAGAAGATGTTGGCTGCACATGTGTGCGCATCGGTTGCATTGAAGTGTTGGAAGTTCAGCTGGGAGAGCATTGTTTAGACCGTACTGTGTGAATAGTAGTAGATGCTGACAGCATAGGTTCTTGTTGGCCGCATCGGTTGGTTTGAAGTGTTGGATGTTCTGCGGGTGAGTTGTGTCCTTGCACTGTTGTGTGAGAGTACCATCTTCCATTCAGAGATGTTGGCTGCACACAGGTACATGTGTGCGCATCGGTTGGTTTGAAGTGTTGGAAGTTCAGCTGGGAGAGCATTGTTTAGACCGTACTGTGTGAATACTGTATCATCTTGTTGGCCGCATCGGTTGGTTTGAAGTGTTGGATGTTCTGCGGGTGAGTTGTGTCCTTGCACTGTTGTGTGAGAGTACCATCTTCCATTCAGAGATGTTGGCTGCACACAGGTACATGTGTGCGCATCGGTTGCTTTGAAGTGTTGGAGGTTCTGTTGGGAGAGCGTTGTTTGGACCGTACTGTGTGAGTACAATCTTCCCTTCAGAAGATGCTGGCAGCACATGTACTTGTTGGCCGCATCGGTTGGTGTGAAGTGTTGGAAATTCAGCTGGGAGAGCATTGTTTAGACAGTACTGTGTGAGTATCATCTTCCCTTCAGAAGATGCTGGCAGCACATGTACTTGTTGGCCGCATCGGTTGGTTTGAAGTGTTGGATGTTCTGCTGGGAGAGCATTGTTTAGACCGTACTGTGTGAGTACAATCTTCCCTTCAGATGATGCTGGCAGCACAGGTACTTGTTGGCCGCATCGGTTGGTTTGAAGTGTTGGAAGTTCAGCTGGGAGAGCATTGTTTAGACCGTACTGTGTGAATACTGTATCATCTTGTTGGCCGCATCGATTGGTTTGAAGTGTTGGAAGTTCTGCTGGGAGAGCGTTGTTTAGACTGTACTGTGTGAGTACAATCTTTCCTTCAGAAGATGCTGGCAGCCACAGATACTTCTTGGCCGCATCGTTTGGTTTGAAGTGTTGGAAGTTCTGCTCGGAGAGCGTTGTTTAGACCGTACTGTGTGAGTACAATCTTCCCTTCAGATGATGTTGGCAACAAAGGTACTTGTTGGCTGCACACAGGTACATGTGTGCGCATTGGTGGGTTTGAAGTATTTGGAGGTTCTGTTGGGAGAGCATTGTTTGGACCGTACTGCGCGAGTACAATCTTCCCTTCAGAAGATGCTGGCAGCATAGGTTCTTGTTGGCCGCATCAGTTGGTTTTGAAGTGTTGGAAGTTCTGCTGGGAGAGCATTGTTTAGACCGTACTGTGTGAGTACAATCTTCCCTTCAGAAGATGCTGGCAGCACAGGTAAGTACTTGTTGGCCGCATCGGTTTGTTTGAAGTACAATCATCCCTTCAGTAGATGCTGACAGCATAGGTTCTTGTTGGCCGCATCGGTTGGTTTGAAGTGTTGGAAGTTCAGCTGGGAGAGCATTGTTTAGACCGTACTGTGTGAATACTGTATCATCTTGTTGGCCGCATCGATTGGTTTGAAGTGTTGGAAGTTCTGCTGGGAGAGCGTTGTTTAGACTGTACTGTGTGAGTACAATCTTTCCTTCAGAAGATGCTGGCAGCCACAGATACTTCTTGGCCGCATCGTTTGGTTTGAAGTGTTGGAAGTTCAGCTGGGAGAGCTTTGTTTAGACTGTACTGTGCGAGTACAGTCTTCCCTTCAGAAGATGTTGGCAGCAGAGTTGCTTGTGTACCTATCGGCTGGTTTGAAGTGTTAGATGTTCTGCGGGTGAGTTGTTTCCTTGCACTGTTGTGTGAGAGTACCATCTTCCATTCGGAGATGTTGGCTGCACACAGATACATGTGTGCGCATCGGTTGCTTTGAAGTGTTGGAGGTTCTGTTGGGAGAGCGTTGTTTGGACCGTACTGTGTGAGTACAGTCTTCCCTTCAGAAGATGTTGGCTGCACATGTGTGCGCATCGGTTGCATTGAAGTGTTGGAAATTCAGCTGGGAGAGCATTGTTTAGACAGTACTGTGTGAATAGTAGTAGATGCTGACAGCATAGGTTCTTGTTGGCCGCATCGGTTGGTTTGAAGTGTTGGAAGTTCTGCTGGGAGAGCGTTGTTTAGACCGTACTGTGCGAGTACAGTCTTCCCTTCAGAAAATGTTGGCTGCACATGTGTGCGCATCGGTTGCATTGAAGTGTTGGAAGTTCAACTGGGAGAGCATTGTTTAGACCGTACTGTGTGAATAGTAGTAGATGCTGACAGCATAGGTTCTTGTTGGCCGCATCGGTTGGTTTGAAGTGTTGGAAGTTCAGCTGTGAGAGCATTGTTTAGACCGTACTGTGTGAATACTGTATCATCTTGTTGGCCGCATCGGTTGGTTTGAAGTGTTGGAAGTTCTGCAGGGAGAGCGTTGTTTAGACCGTACTGTGCGAGTACAGTCTTCCCTTCAGAAAATGTTGGCTGCACATGTGTGCGCATCGGCTGCATTGAAGTGTTGGAAGTTCAGCTGGGAGAGCATTGTTTAGACCGTACTGTGTGAATACTGTATCATCTTGTTGGCCGCATCGGTTGGTTTGAAGTGTTGGATGTTTTGCGGGTGAGTTGTGTCCTTGCACTGTTGTGTGAGAGTACCATCTTACATTCAGAGATGTTGGCTGCACACAGGTACATGTGTGCGCATCGGTTGGTTTAAAGTGTTAGAGGTTATGTTGGGAAAGCGTTGTTTGGACCGTACTGTGTGAGTACAGTCTTCCCTTCAGAAGATGTTGGCTGCACATGTGTGCGCATCGGTTGCATTGAAGTGTTGGAAGTTCAGCTGGGAGAGCGTTGTTTAGACCGTACTGTGTGAATAGTAGTAGATGCTGACAGCATAGGTTCTTGTTGGCCGCATCGGTTGGTTTGAAGTGTTGGAAGTTCTGCTGGGAGAGCGTTGTTTTGACCGTACTGTGTGAGTACAATCTTCCCTTCAGAAGATGTTGGCTGCACATGTGTGCGCATCAGTTGCATTGAAGTGCTGGAGGTTCTGTTGGGAGATTGTTGTTTGGACCGTACTGTGTGAGTACAATCTTCCCTTCAGATGATGTTGGAGCAAAAGTACTTGTTGGCCCCATCGGTTGGTTTGAAGTGTTGGATGTTCTGCGGGTGAGTTGTGTCCTTGCACTGTTGTGTGAGAGTACCATCTTACATTCAGAGATGTTGGCTGCACACAGGTACATGTGTGCGCATCGGTTGGTTTGAAGTGTTGGAAGTTCAGCTAGGAGAGCATTGTTTAGACCGTACTGTGTGAATACTGTATCATCTTCCCTTCAGAAGATGCTGGCAGCCACAGGACAGGTACTTGTTGGCCGCATCGGTTGGTTTGAAGTGTTGGAAGTTCAGCTGGGAGAGCATTGTTTAGACCGTACTGTGTGAATACTGTATCATCTTGTTGGCCGCATCGGTTGGTTTGAAGTGTTGGATGTTCTGCGGGTGAGTTGTGTCCTTGCACTGTTGTGTGAGAGTACCATCTTCCATTCAGAGATGTTGGCTGCACACAGGTACATGTGTGCGCATCGGTTGGTTTAAAGTGTTAGAGGTTATGTTGGGAAAGCGTTGTTTGGACCGTACTGTGTGAGTACAATCTTTTCTTCAGACGATGCTGGCAGCACAGGTACTTGTTGGCCGCATCGGTTGGTTTGAAGTGTTGGAAATTCTGCTGGGAGAGCATTGTTTAGACCGTACTGTGTGAGTACAATCTTCCCTTCAGATGATGCTGGCAGCACTGGTACTTGTTGGCCGCATCGGTTGGCCGCATCGGTTGGTTAGAAGTGTTGGAAGTTCTGCTGGGAGAGCGTTGTTTAGACTGTACTGTGTGAGTACAATCTTCCCTTCAGAAGATGCTGGCAGCCACAGGTACTTGTTGGCCGCATCGGTTGGCCGCATCGGTTGGTTAGAAGTGTTGGATGTTCTGCTGGGAGAGCATTGTTTAGACCGTACTGTGTGAGTACAATCTTCCCTTCAGATGATGCTGGCAGCACAGGTACTTGTTGGCCGCATCGGTTTGTTGAAGTGTTGGAAGTTCAGCTGGGAGAGCATTGTTTAGACCGTACTGTGTGAATACTGTATCATCTTGTTGGCCGCATCGGTTGGTTTGAAGTGTTGGAAGTTCTGCTGGGAAAGCGTTGTTTTGACTGTACTGTGTGAGTACAATCTTCCCTTCAGAAGATGCTGGCAGCCACAGGTACTTGTTGGCCGCATCGGTTGGTTTGAAGTGTTGGAAGTTCTGCTGGGAGACCGTTGTTTAGACCGTACTGTGCGAGTACAGTCTTCCTTTCAGAAGATGTTGGCTGCACATGTGTGCGCATCGGTTGCATTGAAGTGTTGCTGGGAGAACATTGTTTAGACCGTACTGTGTGAATAGTAGTAGATGCTGACAGCATAGGTTCTTGTTGGCCACATCAGTTGGTTTGAAGTGTTGGAAGTTCAGCTGGGAGAGCATTGTTTAGACCGTACTGTGTGAATACTGTATCATCTTGTTGGCCGCATATAATATCATGTTTAGCGGCCTAACTTCCACTTCATAATATCATAATCTTAGGTATACATACAGCAATGTAGACAACCACACTCTCCACCACATTCAACTTCAAATTCGAATAATAATGTACTGGGTCCATTTATCAGTTATGAAAATCTACGACAAATCAGTCTCTTCGTTGTTTAAACCTTTCAGCTTTCAGAGTTGGGTACTGGAAGCTCCTACTGCAGCATCACCATGAAAACGAACAGGTAGAGTTTATCTACCACCTGAAACATCTTTCTTTGGTGTAACACTCCACCCTATTCCATACCAAATAACTTACCATAATAGGCTGTTATGTTTATGGCATGAATACTGAATGCTGGCATAGCTATCATAGGAATACTTTTATCGCTATAATATCTTCATAGATTAATACATAACTACAACACCTAGCAATGTATGTATGTACATGCATATTATATACAAATAAAACATCTTTATACATGTATATGTACATGTATGTACATAATACACGTAATGATATAAATACGTAAGAATAAGATAGTATATTATACACTTATAGTAATTGTGCAGCACTTTTCAATGTACAAGTTAATGTGATAATAATTATCATAATATTAATAATGAATTTCTATTAACGTTTTGCACTAGAAAGCTTCCTGCCAGGAACGCAACCAGCTTGTCTGGGACCAGGTTGTGTAGTACTTGCTCTGGCTGGATTTGGCAGTGATAACTGATCACAGCAAACTGAGTCCTGCTTATAAGAGACACTTTTAGATCTAGGAGTCATTCGTTGTTTTGGTTTCTTGATATCCTCTGTTTCAGAAGACATTCTTCCTTTTGAAAAGAGTGCCTGTTTGTTTGTCTGTGAACATAATATGCTTGTACTTTTAGAGGTGGGTTTTAAAAAAGGTCGTACAGGAATTATAGTGCTTTCGTTTTGGGGTTGTGGTGGAGAGGGTGTAGGGGAATCATCCATCAACAGAAATGGATCAAACCGTTTTCTTTTTTCGCCCTAACACAGAAGAGGGATGGATGAGAAATTGAAGGATAAGATGAATAGATGGAGGGATGAATGGATTAATGAATGGATCAATAAATAGATAGATGAATGGGATGTTTTTATGAATGAAAGATTGGACAAAACAGAGAGATTGTGCTCACAGTGATCCAGGAGTCGTCCAGGACTTGACGAGCTGTTAGTCTTTTCACTGTATCTACATTCAACATAGCACGAATCAGTTCCTTAGCTACATGGAATAAGTACTAGTTATGGTAAGTTATAATATTTTATGACGCATTATGACATGTTATAACATATGACAGCTTATGTGACTATATGACATGCTATGAATTGAATCTTATGTGACGTGACAAGTTATGACATGCTATGACAGCTTATGTGACATTATGACATGCTATGACAGCTTATGTGACATTATGACAAGTTATGAGATGCTATGACAGCTTGCGAAGTTATGACATGTTATGACAAATTATGAGACACTATGACAGCTTGTGAAGTTATAACATGTTATGACAAATTATGACAAGTTATGAGATGCTATGATAGCTTTTATGACGTTACGACATGTTATGTGACATGTTATGACTAGTACATACATATAAGATAGATGTACATATGTCTCCATACCCGGTTCTCCGATACTAATCCATTCTGGTTCTCTGAATTTAATTTTTCCTAACATTATTTCTACTTCCAGCTGACTTGCAGTGTCTCCATTAAAAGGCATACGCCCACATAATCTAATGAAGACATTAGTCTATTTATGTACATAGACTAACCACACCATACTTGAAGCTTTATTAAAATACAGCTACAAGTATACATGCCTTGTTTAATTAAGTTATATCAGCTAATTGGCCAATTTCCTTTTTAGTTAGTTATAATTACCACGGTAGACCTCTAACTGAAATTCACAATACCTTACTAAAAGGAGCTTCAGCTTTATAACTACAGTCATACATGTACATCTATAAATAGGTACAAGTACAAGTACATGTACACAGAAGTACAAGTACATGTACACAGAAGTACACGTATACAGCTACAAGGGTACAAGTACATGTTTAGAAGTACAAGTACATGTTTAGAAGTACAAGTACATGTATACAGGTACAAGAGTACAAGTACATGTTTACAAGTACAAGTACATTTACAGGTACAAATACAGGTACATGTTTACAAGTACAAGTACATGTATACAGCTACAAGAGTACAAGTACATGTTTACAAGTACAAGTACATTTACAGGTACAAATACAGGTACATGTTTACAAGTACAAGTACATGTATACAGCTACAAGAGTACAAGTACATGTTTACAAGTACAAGTACATGCACAAGTACATTTACAGGTACAAATACAGGTACATGTTTACAAGTACATGTATACAACTACAAGAGTACAAGTACATGTTTACAAGTACAAGTACATGTATACAGGTACATGTTTACAAGTAGAAGTACACATATACAGGTACAAATACATGTACAAGTACAAGTACAAGTTCATGTATTTGTAAATTGGTAATTTAAGAAGTTGTAAATTACATTTTCATCTAATTTTAAAGTTAAAAATACAGTAAATTGCATGTACTTCCTGTACTTTTAATGTGTATACATGTACATGTACTTAACTTATATAATGTACATTCATATGTACATATGTGTAACAGTCAACATCATAATTACATGTACATGTACATTGTACATGTTAACAAACACATGCACATAATTATACAATGCTATTATGTATCATTATACACTTAACATCATAATTGTACACGTGTACTGTACATAATTATACAAGACTACATATGTACATGTACATGTATTAGTGTACATGTTATGCAGTCTCTTAACTTACAATGCATACATAATTACGCCCATACTCCAAACATCACATAGTTTACTATATTCGTGTTTGTTCCTTAAAACTTCCGGTGCTACGTGTGGATGGATAGACGTGTATATAGATAAATGAATTAGATGTATAGATAGTTGAATAGATTAGGCACATAGACAGGAAAACAGAAAGGTGTGTATATATAAAGACCATTATTCAGATAGAGAGAGACACTGCGTATACTCACCCATATAATATAATGTACCACATCTACTGTGCATTAACTCATCACATCCTGATAGGCCCTTCATGTGACATAGACCAAAATCTGCTACCTGTGTCCATATAAATATACAAAAACAAGAATTGTAATTATAATGGTGTATTATAGGTACACACACACCAGGCCTGATTGATCCTGGGACCTACCCTCTACATTAGCCCTTGATTACGGATACTGGCATCAGAACACATACCAGGCTGACACCAGGACCAGATCCCGGGACCTACCCTTTACATTAGCCCTTGATCAGATTTTAGAAAAAATGTAGAATACTAGAAAAGACTCAGACCCATTAATTGCTTTTCAGGCCATCACTCTATCAACTAACCAACTGAGAACTCACGTAATAGAACCAGTTGGTGGTTCTAATAAAAATTAAAAAGGTCTACCCTTCCAGTGGGCCTATTCACCATTATTTACATGTAATAATACATAACTACATAATTATACCTTTATATTAAACTGTTCACTTGATTCTGATGTTGATAATAGTATGTTTTCAAGTTTTAGATCACGATGAACCATATCTGAAAACATGTATATAAAGAATCTTTCAACCATTAATTGTCCATCCATCAATCCATCTATCTATTTATCTATCCATCCATTCATCCATTCATCCATCCATCCATCCATCCATCCATTCATCCATCCATCCACTCATTCATTCATCCATCCATTCATCCATTCATCCATCCATCCATCCATCCATCCATCCATCTATCCATCCATCCATCCATTCATTCATCCATCCATCCATCCATCCATTCATCCATCCATCCATCCATCCATCCCATCTATTGTCTATTTATCTATCATTTCATTCATCCAATCATACACATACACTTATCACTATAATTTATATTTTAAATGGAAATATAATATGCCTATGTTATTTCAATTATTGACATGTAATACCTTTGTCATGCATATAAACAACGGCTTCTGCAAGCTGTTTCATTAACTCTTTTACCTCCTGCAATAAGAACAAAATATTAAGTCTGTTCACATTCATGATGTCCTCAAAATTATGATGTGATGGCTTTATATGTAATATAATATATAGTTTAATGTCATAAAGTTAATACATGATTATATTAATGAAGTAATGGATTGAGATTTGACATACACAAAAAAGAATGGGAATTAAAGACTATTACATGAAAATGGTGCAGGTGCAAAGATTGTTGGACATTCCAAACTAAAGTTATAAACATTTTTCTGAGGTCATAGTGAACGTGGATGACCTTTAGTTATGATTATGTATAACAATACTTTAATTGGATATAAATACTGGTCAGTTATTCTGTAGTATTATATTACTCCTACACTTAGTTGCCACAAAAATGTACTGACTTAGTGCATGTAAGTAGGTTGCCGTGGTAATAAGAATTTGGAATATAAGATTTGGATCCAATAATCAACTATCTGAGTAATTGGAATATAATCAATGACCATAATTAGTTCAACATTAGTGGTACCACACACTACTAATTATATTACCAAAGGTGTCATTATGTGTTGTTACCATGGAAAGCAGTAATAGTCATTTTAAGTATAGTTTCAGTTGTAACTTGTGATTTATGTGATCATCAAAAGAAATAACCTTTAACATTAATAAAAACAGGTCATGTATTAGGTCATAAACTTTAGTTGGGTACTGATAACAACAGGTCATGTACTTTAGCTGGGTACTGCATGAGGTCATGTACTTTAGTTGGGTACTGATAAGAACAGGTCATGTACTGTACATAGCTAGGTACTGATGTCATAAACTTTAGTTGGGTACTAATAAGAACAGGTCATGTACTACAGCTGGGTACTGCATGAGGTCATGTATTTTAGCTGGGTACTGATAGGAACAGGTCATGTACTGTACGTACATGTAGCTGGGTATTGATGTCATGAACTTTAGTTGGGTATTGATCAAATCCTAACTAATGTACTAATGGGACTTACACTTCAAGTGCTCCTAAATCTATTAATTATTACTATGTCAAGATTACCAGCATAGCTTGCAACATGTAAAGGAGTGGTTTCAGATAAAATTATTTTCTAAATTATTGTGATGTCCTCTGTCATGTGATGTGTCATTACAAAATACATGTAAATTTCATGTTCTCAACATCTCAATGGAGGTATTTATTATATGTCATATTGATAAGTGACCCAATTTAAGAAAACTACAATTGTGGGTGCATATCTTTAAACATTCGCTGTCGGCCATTTCGTACAGGAAGCCAATTAAAGAGGAGCACTAACTGAATACTAAGTTTGATTGGCTTTGTGTATGTATCAGAGTGGGAAATAACTCCAGTGCTCATTTGAGCACCAAAATTAGCTTAAGGAGCACCAGATTTTGACATGACAATGCATGCTAGTTGTACTATGATGAGCACTGGTGACGAAATTGCTCACCAGATGTTGTAGGGTTATTTCCCGCCTTCATATGTATATATGTATAAAATAGCCAAATAGCGAGTATTTAAAGATGTTGAAAGTTATGCGCCACAAGTGTGGCTTTCACAAATGCAAACTTACATCTTCTTTGAATCTATTCTTCTCCTTCAGTAGATCTGATAATTCACCACCTCTGCACATTTCCAAAACAAGAAATACTTTCTGTAATACAGAGAAATCTATCATACAATAACTCATGTATTCATACTTTAAAGGATGCAGTAACTATAGTCATAGAAGTGTCAGTAATATATTTATACAATTTCACACTATGTATCGTGCAGTTAATGATCACTTTAAGCACACTGAGAAGTATGTAGCAACTAGCAAGTTTCAATCGTATTATGAATCTGCTATTACATATTCCGAAGAGGTTTCAGTCTATACACGTAGTATACAATTACTGATTACTTGTGGGGATCAAAAGAATATTGTTTCCGAGCATGATTTCTCACTTTGTTGGTGAGTTTCAAGTCTATTTTTATATATACCTCCAGTTACTAGTCACTTAGCATGCTAAGTAGTGATTTTAATTCATTATGATTCTGCCATTGTTATATGCAAGATTTCTCACTTTTTTGTGGAGTTAGGCTGGGTCTAACAACACAACTGTACTAAAAGTACATGATATTGGAGTAGATACATGTTTAATACATGTGTTTTTGGAATAGTAAATAATATAATAGGAAAACCAGTTCATAATTGAATCATTATGCAATATGCATTAAGTGAAGTTGAGCATTTTATCATGGCTTTTCTTATAAAGAACTACTCCGGAAAACTAGAGAAGATAAAAACTATCTCTTCAGCACACAGTAAATAATACAGTTCAGAGGTAGATATAATACAAAATCTACTTGCAAAAACATTGTGTGAATAATGGGTGATGCAACAGGTATTGGATGCGAAATAGGCATACTTTTTGTGTTTCGTAGACTTCTATAAGTTGAATAAGATGAGGATGATTGACTCTGTTCAGTACTTCTATCTCTCTCTCTAATAGTTGAATAGACGTGCTGCCAGGCTGTAGTGAAATATTATGTTAACAGGATAGAAATGAAATTAATTTAAATAATGCAGCTTGATGGTTGCACTGTTTATAGGTTAAATGGAACATATAACATGCTGTTTGTATATAAATATACATGAAAGACAACAACAAACAAAAATGGATGTAAAAAAAGCTTCATGGATAGATAAACAATAACTATCTCCAGAGCATTGATGTGCTGGAATGTTACCGTACCTTGTCTTTGTTCACCATCTTCATGGCGTACTGTTGTCCGCTCGTAATATGAGTGACTTCTTTTACAACTCCAAACGATCCTTTACCTAGAGTTTCTCCAAGTCTGTAGACTGCTTCGATTGCTGATTCGTCTTCTATCCGCGTACGAGGTTTACTTTCAGTGCTAATGCGTCTCGGAGATAGGGACATCAACGATCCTCGTCGGTTGCTCATTCTGGGAGCTAATTTACTGTCTCTTTTTGTCTATCAAACAGAAAGGTGACTAACTTCACTTTCCTACTTTGCAAAGTTTGGGTGGAGCAGGTAAAACTGCAAGACAGCTGAGTCGACTTTGTTTACACACCACGCCCACAACCGTATAACTCCGCCCATTATACTGTATAACTTCATATAATCGGCCACTCTCGTATACGCCCACATTGTGAACATGCTGAGGGAAGGTCAGTACTGTTTGTGAAAAATACATTCTGTGGTGTACCTCCTTCAGTACTTCCACTTAGCAATCACAAGAAGTAATATCTCTTTTTATGTGATCTTTCTTACAAGACTGTTTCGTAAGGGCGTAGGAAATACCAAACTTGCCTCCTCTGACCGAATCTCTTCCCCGATCGCGCAAGAGAGACACGCAGATCGCAAAAACAACATAAACTGCAGACAAGATGATGGTAAGCACTTTACAGGAATATATATATGTATACAAATATTGTGTGTGTATGTATATATATCCTATTGTTTAAAAGTTTGTATATACAAAAACAACCATACATTAACAAAATACATACGTTTGCAACTTTTGAAAACGATAATGTTACGAAGCCTGTTATTATCTTAGAATAAAAATGTACTATTACATTTGTCTATGATGTGTAGGAATACGTTTCTATTTCCTTCTATTAACACATTTACATGTAGATCTTTTTGAAACTATTTCTCAGCTGTGTTGTGATGTATTATTATCATCTGTGTATATATATATATATATATAATTATATAATTATATAATATAGTGATGTGTGTCTGTTTGTCTATGTATACCAACTTTGTGTATATTTATAATTAGTTTTATTATTGCATAACATGTCCGTACACAGCTTAAAGGAACAAGATATGACAAGGATGTATATTGATTTTTAACAAAAC
Source organism: Petrosia ficiformis (assembly GCA_947044365.1). Classification (NCBI taxonomy): domain Eukaryota; kingdom Metazoa; phylum Porifera; class Demospongiae; order Haplosclerida; family Petrosiidae; genus Petrosia; species Petrosia ficiformis. The sequence continues at coordinate 294,983 of OX345651.1, forward strand.
AGTATATACATATGCCTGACAAAATGCAGTTAGCTGACACATGCATGCACACACACACCTGATAGTAAATACATACATTCATACCACTACCAGCCTGCTCACAAATACACAACACACACACGACATATGCATATGCTATACACATCATATACACAGTATGAGAGAACCTTTGGTGAGGTTCATGCGCTCTGGCCTGTATGTATGTATTATACACGTACATTTTCTTGATGAAGTCATAGTGTATCATTCTGACCTTTGCTCTCTTAGCCATAATAGTGAAAGTAATAATACAGTACTTCATTATATATATATAATACATTATAATACATAATATATGATATTTATTAACCAGCTGCAACATGTATACATCCAACTATGCTTATATGCTAATGTGTAAATAAACACACACATGCTTGATATGCAAGCTAGACAAAATTAAGAGTCTTGCATATACACACATACACAAAGGCCAGTTTGTGATAATTCATATGTAAAATGGTTAATACATTATATGACATCTGTTAGTGGAGTATGCAATATGACTCACCAGTACCTGGCCACACACCGACCCTGGCCTCATACCCAAGCTATCACCACCACTTGGTCTCGTACCCGTGCTATCAGTACCTACCCTCATACCCACATTGTCAGTACCTATCCTCATACCCACATTATCAGTACCTATCCTCATACCCACATTATCAGTACCTATCCTCATACCCACATTATCAGTACCTATCCTCATACCCACATTATCAGTACCTATCCTCATACCAACATTGTCAGTACCTATCCTCATACTCACATTATCAGTACCTATCCTCATACCCACATTATCAATCATCCCAATTTGTTAATTGGCCTGTATATAAGTACAGTTGTATGTATGTATGTATGTATGTATGTATGTATGTATGTATGTATGTATGTATGTACATGTATGTACATGTATGTACATGTATGTAAACTATGTATGTATGTATGTATATATATATAATTATGTATGTATATATGTACATGTGTATGTTAAACTATGTATGTATGTAATTATATTCATTGGATGTGACAGGTCACTGTTTATCACTAGATAGGTTACAATTGTTTTTATAGGATGTTGTGAATATAGTAATAAATTATTATTATCTCAAATGACCTCTGTAGGAAAAATAATGGCAAAACTAATGGTAACATTTCCACACTACATGATGAATGGATGGATAGATGGATGGATGGATGGATGAATAGATGGATGGATGGATGGATGGATGGATGGGTGGGTGGTTGGAATTCTTATGTTAATTATTTTTAATGAATGCACTAAATCATTGAATTTCCTAAAGTTGACAGAGAGTGTAATCAGCCACTCCTTTTTGATTATTTAAGAATTAACAAGATCTGATGTCAAATTCCTAAAAATATATTATATATATTCATTATAGATATTAGATTAAGTGTAGTAGTATTATGAAACTAGAAGTACAACCAAGGTTTGGATGCTAATTGATAACTATTAGTAGATCAATCATAGATGGTTTCAGCTCTCATTCATGTATGACTGGTACTGACCTAAAGGAGTGCCCGACTCTCAGCCAGCATATTTAATTATGTTTACAAACACATATCATTATGAAGTTTACATACACTATGTGATCTATTATACATGTCTTTAAAACAATAAGACAATCAGATATCTCTGGAAATACAGATTGCTGGTCCTCCAGCGCTTACTCTGTTTGTAGTCTTCTATCCTTACATATGTCTGAGCTAAATGGTGGATCTCCTAATGTTTGTTTCTTTACTTCATGCTCTAAACATTACATATTGTTGTTTTAGTATGACAATAACAACTCATTCAGTTTCAGTAAACTAATTAAACGTGTCCATCCATCATTAATTAATATTCAATTTTAAACCCTATAATATTCTAATCATTTTCGTGATCGCTGAACAAATTTTTGTGTTGTAGTAAACAAATCACTATTATGTTAATGAATAATTAGTGTAGGAACTGGTGTTATAACTTTAAACTCTCCTTTTATTAACTATCTATCTATACATGTATCTATCTATCTACCTATCTATCTATATATTATATATAGTATATATATATAATTTATATATAATATATAATTATATAAATATATATATATACATTTTTCAGTTGTCTCTTTCTTCATCCGTCCATTCATCTATCTATCCATCCGTTCGTCCATCTATCCATCCATTCATCTATCCATTCATCCATTCACTCATTGCTATTACTGTAGCATCCTCATATGATAGCTCCTCAACCTCCAATGTCCATTAATATGGAGAGACACATTCAACAAACTAATGAAAGACTTATGGTAAGTGTCTGTCTGTCTGTCTGTCTGTCTGTCTGTCTAACTATCTGTCAGTTTGTCTGTCTGTTTATCTGTCTGTCTGTCTATTTATCTATCTATCTGTCTGTCTGTCTATCTGTCTGTCTATCTATCTATCTATCTATCTGTTTGTCAGTCTGTCTGTCTGTCTGTTTGTTTTATTCTACACTATCTCTCTAGTGATAATAACTATATTGTGTTATTAAGGAATTTAGATATGGATAATACATATACATTGGTATCAAGAGCTTCTTTATAATAACTCAATTCTTAAGTTTTATATATGCTATCAATCAATAATTTTTCAGGTTCTAAATTAAAATTATATATAGAAAAGTATTGTATTACTCTATATGTACATGTACATGTATATCACTGTATTATCAATGTACATGTATATTATATTATCAATGTACATGTATATATATATATATATATATATATCACTGTACATGTATATATTATCAATGTACATGTATATATTATCAATGTACATGTATATATTATTAATGTACATGTATATATTATCACTGTACATGTCATGTTTGTGTACATGTACTTCACTCAATGAATGTACATGTATTTCACTTACATGTACATGTATAATATGCATGTGTACATGTACTTCACTTACATGTACATGAAAACATGTATGTGTACATGTATTTCACTTACATTTACATGTATAATATGCATGTACTTCACTTACATGTACATGTACATGTAAAACATGTATGTGTACATGTACTTCACTTACATGTTTTACATGTACATGTACATGTAAAACATGTATGTGTACATGCATTTCACTCCCACTATTTTCATCATGCTGTTGTATGGATTCTGTAGTCATTAGTGAATTGAAGAGACTCTTCAGTTCATATATTCATATATTAATGATTAATTAATTAAAATGTAGGAGATAGTTTAAAATAATAGACTAGGACTGGTATGGAGGTCAGGTACTACATGTATATCTGTTACTATAGTTATAAAACATGAAGTGTGTTTAGAATATGGAGGGAGGGAGAGAGAGAGGATTTGTTCATTTTGTGTGTGGGTGGGAAAAACTGTACCATTTCTATTTATATATCTATCTATCTATCTATCTATCTATGTGTATGTATAATATTCACATTTAGTCATTCCTGTAGTATGATTGGTAAAGGGAAGTAGATAACATTTTAACAGACAATATTAATATTTGTTTTGTATACACTGTATTGATAACATTTCCTAGATATTAGTTTCCTGATACAACCTCCTATACATGACTGCTGACTGTATGTCTGTCTGTATGTCTGTCTGTCTATCTATCTATCTATCTATCTATCTATCTATCTATCTATCTATCTATCTATCTGTCTGTCCATCCATATCCATCCATCCATTCATCTATCCTCCATCATCCATCCATCCATCCATCCATCCATCTATCCATCCATCTATCCATCCATCCATCCATCCATCCATCCATCTATCCATCCATCCATCTATCCATCCATCCATCCATCCATCTATCCATCCATCCATTCATCTATCTATCTATTTGTTTACAGATACTGTATATACATATGGGTATATTAAATTACTTTTAATTATGACAGCTTATTTTAAAATCCTGCACCAGCTAATGTATTAGTATATATTAATGATGAGGTGATGATTTATTGTTTGTACATTTTAAACAGCTGCTAACTGTTGCTATGGTTACCACCTGACTAATTGTTAATTAATTATCTGTAACTTGATCATGGTATAGCTAATTAACATAGAACCAGTTAATAAAATATTGTATTTTACATTTATCATTCTTTAGAAATACCAATATTGGATTTTTCACAAGTGTAAACTATTAATTATATTAACTAATTAGGTACTCTGTTGTGTTGTATAAGTTTGACTGCTGAGTCACTTAATTTGGTTTCCTCTACTTCTTGAAATTCCTTTTTATGAATTATCATATTTGGGATTATTTCTGTCTCGAGCTGATTTGAATTTAATTAGACATTAATTATAACTAGTGATTGAGATTTTAATACATACTGGGTATTTATATCTGCGAATACAATTATACCTAGTTACCATGACAACCATGTGAACTGGTACTTAGAACTTTAACCTAATGATTCATACCTACATTGTATATGTACATACATACATACATACATACATACATACATACATACACACACACACACACACACACACACAGTACATACATGTATATACATGCATACCTACATACATACATACAGGTTATACAGCAACAGTTAATTCAGCCTCCTGGTTTTGTATCAGCAATTAAGGAATTGATGGATTGGTGTGGCGACATCAGAGCGTTTCAGCCTCAATATGAAAATGGACTGATGGGATGTTTACATATGGTTAATAGATTCTGTTCATCACCTGGGTTTGATCTACAATTAGGTAAACCTGATTATTTATAAGTTCATATGTATCTATCTATGTAAACCAAATACCTTTATGATGCACAGTGGCATCCCTCTATATCGGACACCTTTGGGATAAATATAAGTGTCCTCATTTCAGGGATGTAGTTGGGACATTTTAAAGTGTCCTGATTACAGGAGTGTCCTCATTTCATGGTGTCTTGAATAGATGGGTTTCACTGTAGAAGATGTATCTCTATGAAAGCTGTGTAGTGATTTCTTGGTGATTACTGTTAGCTGGGTTCCTCATGTCTTTGAAACCAAAATTTATACTTTGTACTGAAATCAAACAGTGATATTATGGTTATCAGCTTTCTACTATTACTATACCATCTGTTAGTTACAACAGTAATTATTCTTGTCTCTACAAGCCCATTACTCATCTATACATATGTTTACATGTCACCTTTATGAAGAGACTAACCTCCCAGGGTGGTGCAACTTGCAGTATGTATGAGTACACACAGCATATATGAACATATAAAATGGATGATCGTGTCAGCCATGACACAGCATATATGAACATATAAAATGGATGATCGAGTCAGCCATGACACAGCATATATGAACATATAAAATGGATGATTGTGTCAGCCATGACACAGCATATATGAACATATAAAATGGATGATCGTGTCCGCCATGACACAGCATATATGAACATATAAAATGGATGATCGTGTCAGCCATGACAGCATATATGAACATAAAATGGATGATCGTGTCCGCCATGACACAGCATATATGAACATAGAACATGGATGATCGTTTCAGCCATGACACAGCATATATGAACATATAAAATGGATGATCGTGTCAGCCATGACACAGCATATATGAACATATAAAATGGATGATCGTGTCAGCCATGACAGCATATATGAACATAAAATGGATGATCGTGTCCGCCATGACACAGCATATATGAACATAGAACATGGATGATCGTTTCAGCCATGACACAGCATATATGAACATATAAAATGGATGATCGAGTCAGCCATGACACAGCATATATGAACATATAACATGGATGATCGTTTCAGCCATGACACAGCATATATGAACGGATGATCATGTCAGCCATTGGAAGTATTCCTGCGTTTAGTCATACATGTACTTACTAATTAAATTTTATATTATAACTGTTTACTATTTCAGTGTTGTGTTTGTAATCATATTAAAATAATGATATAAATAATGAAACTTCAATTTCATATGTTGGTCAGTTCAGGGGTTTTCCATATGAGGAAATATAATATTTAAGTACTTGCTATGCTGCCATTTTGTTCAGGAAGCCAATGAAATGTGGTATTTATGAAGCCTAATGACTGCTCTTAGATACCAAACTTTACTAGCTTCCTTGACAAAATGGCGGATACAAGCATCTTAAATATAATCATGTAATTAAAAAATGTAATTAAAAAATGGCATTTCCTCTGTTTATAAAATTCAAAATCAATGTTGTACTAATAGTTCATTAATTATTGATATTATGATGTTGTTGTCAAGGTGATGCACCTAATCACATGTAATGACATTACATCATCATTATATCATCATTACATCATCATTACATCATTACATCATAGGTTACAAATTATTAGCATTGTGTTCTCAACATAGAGATAAATTTTCCCCTCAAAATGCAGGTAAGTATATATAATGTATGTATGTACGTATGTACATGTGTATATGTATATACATGTACATATTAATGTATGTATGCATGTACATATGTATGTATGTGTATATATGTATGCAATCTGTCTGTGATGATAGATAGATAGATACATAGATAGATAGATTGATAGATAGATAGATAGATAGATAGATAGATAGGTAGATAGATTGATTGATAGATAGATAGATAGATAGATAGATAGATAGATAGATAGGTAGGTAGGTAGGTAGGTAGGTAGATAGACAGATAGATAGATAGGTAGATAGATAGGTAGGTAGGTAGGTAGGTAGATAGATAGATAGACAGATAGATAGATAGATGGTAGATAGATAGATAGATAGATAGATAGACAGACAGACAGACAGACAGACAGACAGACAGACAGATAGATAGATACATAGATACATAGATACATAGATACATACAGTAGATAGATACATAGATACATAGATACATAGATAGATAAATAGATAGATAGATAGATAGATAGGTAGATAGGTTGGTAGGTACATGTAGGTAGGTAGGTAGGTACATGTAGGTAGGTAGGTAGATACATGTAGGTAGGTAGGTAGGTAGATGGTGTTTAGTCTATATGTTTTGTTAAAATAGCAAATATATTCCATATATGCTTACATATTGTACAAACACAAACACCTGTTTATAAACCAGTTTTACGATCTGGTTTAAGCCAGTTAAGTACAACCTAATTGTGTAAATCACCTCCATATATGGAATTTGAGGTGAAGTTGTTGTAACAGAAGTCTTAGTAATGATATGTGTGTATATGTGTGTGTGTGTGTGTGTTAGTGTGTACAGTGTGTGTGTGTGTGTGTGTGTGTGTGTGTGTGTGTGTGTGTGTGTGTGTGTGTGTGTGTGTGTGTGTGTGTGTGTGTGTGTGTGTGTGTGTGTGTGTATGTGTTTGTGTCTGTGTTTGTGTCTGTATGTACAGTATATGTATCTACATATATGTATGTATGTATGTATGTATGTATGTATGTACATGTAAGTATGTATGTTTGTGTCTGTGTATGTATGTATGTATGTACATGTATGTATATATGTATGTAGTATGTATGTATGCACATGTACATGTATGTATGTATGTATTTATGTATGTATAAATATACACATGTCTATCTACTCTACACAGTCCATTTAGCTCAGTGGTATGAAGATGTACGGAATGTTTTGCTGATGAGAAATCAAAGAATAATGATGAATACGCAGGGTTTAGACACAGGTAACATCCCTTCTCAACAAGCAGCTTTGGCAATGGCTCAAGCTGCTGCTGCCCATGCTGCAAGCCAGCAAGTAGCATCACAGAATATGGGGTGAGTACGACAGACAGACAGATAATCTATTAATATTTGTATATTCTTGTAGTGAAATCCCTCAATGGTTAGGAGTCAATCAACATCGTCCTGGTATCGGTGGAACTGTGTCGGGTCTACCACAAGACATTATGCAACCTCAACCGCCTAGTCAACAATCTTTTAGTGTCGTTACCACGGTGATAGGGAGTGTCAATAGCCTAAATGGACCAATTCATTCTGTTCCTTCACAAGACGTTACCATGACAACCATGTCTAATTATTTCCCTAATTCAAGACAAATGATGTATTCAAATAACCAGAAAATTCCCAGTGGACAAATGGGGGGTACTTACCCTCATCCTCCACAACAACCACCGGTAACCATGACAACCCCTACTCCAATATCCAGTCCAAATTCCCATACTCCCGTAATTCCAAATCAGGTTGTACATACTGTTCCTCCTTTTCCAGATGTTTCATATCAGACTCAGACCCAAACTCCACCAGTACAGGGAGGTGGGAAAACCGGTAATCCAACAGCTGCTGCAGCCGCTGCCGCTGCTGCTGTGGTAGCAGCAGCTGCCACAGCAACGGCTACTGCAACGGCAACGGCTACTGCTCACTTGACTAATGAGGAGAATCCACCTTTTCCTCCCACCACACAACCTTCATTTCAAACACAGCTACATGATAGTGGTCCTCAAAATCAAACAGGTATGACCAACCCTGCACCAATAGTAGGCAATGGGCCGCATCCCCTTCCTTCATCTTCCACTCCTCACACTATCCTCTCACCTCCTCCTTCGCTATCTTCTAGCATTCTCAAAACATCACTTACTACCTCCCAATCTGGTATTCTTCCTCCGACAGTTAGTATCCCTTCAACTGTATCATCTCTTCCTAACACTGATGGGGTAACACCCACAAATACTTACCATAATCACATAGGGGATCACAATGTATATTCACAACAGCCAACTGGTCAAACCGGTAATGTGGTACAGCCGAATCAGCAATACATGAATTCTCAACTGACCAATCAAATGAGTCCACAAAGTCGAATGCAACAGGCCATTAAACCTTACCCAACTCCACCACCTTCAAATGCATCTCAGAGTGGAACATGGTCTCAAGGGTCTGGCTCACAGGCATTGCATTTAATAGGGGGTTCACCAAATCCTCAAAATATACCAGCACCCCCAATGATACGTCCAGGCGTACCGTCTCCTGGTTACCATGGAAACCAATTCCCACCACAATATCCTCAGGGAGGTCCCCAAGTGGTAGGTCAACCATATCATATTCCATTTAGCAGACCAGACAATCTCCCTCTTGAAAGATCACCGATGTATAATCCAATAGAACATTATCCCTCACCTTCAGGAGGTCAACCTGGTATGTATCCAAGTGGACCATCCTATCAAAAGAGACCACCCCCTCGTTATTCATACCCACCTCAGCCATCTCCTGCTCCCACTCCGTCACCCGGCGTATGTTAATAACAGACAAACAGACATACTGATATACTGATAGTACAATTAAGTGGACATTGTCTTGTTCACAAATTCTTTAGTTGTTTTAGAAAACCAAAAATAGACTAATTACTATTTGATATGATTATAATTATCAGGTGACAAAATGTCACTTAATTAATTATAATGAAACAATTAATTACTTCACACTCTAGGTATCTCTCTGATACCAAATTAGATTTAGTTTAACTTGAAAATCTTTCTTTAAAGTTTCAAGTTAACTAAATTGCAGGCACATAATCTTTACTGACAAACTGACACACACACGCACACACACATACACAAATTTATATTCGTTTTTTTGTGTTTAAATAGTTTCCTGGGTCTGTTCCTCCTCGTTATACTCATCCTTATCCATCTCAAAGTCCTGTACCAACAGCTGGACCTGGTACTCCTTCTATGACAGCACCACCTCCTTACGGACATCCACCTACTCCCGGAAGTGATCAATATTATACTACCATAGGAAACCTCTCTGCACCATCTCCTCATAGCATGGTATGTATGTACATGTATGTACATGTATGTACATGTATGTATGTATGTATATATCTATGTACGTGTGTATGCATCTATATACATGTATGCATGTATATGTGTATCTATTTATATATGTATGTATGTATCTATCTATCTATGTAACACGTACTTCCTTCCTATAGCAATACATGGTCCCTCATAATATTCAATCCCCTCCTTCGTATCATCTTCCCACTCCTATCTCCATGGCAACAGGTCAACCTATGTACCCCCACGCCCCACAACATGCAGTAATTACTAATCAAGGAATTCCTCAATTAAGACTAACATTTCCGGTAAGAGACGGAGTCCTTTTGAAACCCTTTCAATTGGAACATGGTCGTAGTTTAATACAAGTCCCTTTTCATTTAAAGGAATCGGTCCATGAAATGCTCTTAGCTAGGTATGTCATCAGTCTCTTATGTGTGTCTGTCTATATGTCTGTATCTGTACATCTGCATCCTCTTACATTCCTCTTCATTTATTCTCCATTAGGAATGATTTAGAGCTTCATTTCAAATGCTATCACCATGACGATAAGCAAGAGTTATGTAATTGGCCACAAGGTGTGTCAGTACGACTTAATGGAAATCCTGTCAGCATAGACAGGGTAAGAATTCATCTATCTATTCATCCATCCGTCCATCTATTCATCCATTCATTCATCCATCGATCCATCCATCCATCCATCCATCCATCCATTGATCCATCCACTCATCCATCCATCCATTGATCCATCCATCCATCCACTCATCCATCCATGCATCCATTCAATGACCCATTCTTCCTATTATACAGGGTGAATCAAAACATCTTCATAAACCAATGCATTTAAAACACTTTTGTCAACCTGGAAACAACATATTAGAGATCACTGTTACAGCATGTTGTTGTGTGAGTGTGTGTACACGTATGTGTTTATATGTACATGTATGTGTGTACATGTATGTATGGTATTATCCTTTCTCTTCTTCTGTAGTCTCATTTATTTGTCTTACAACTTGTTCATCGACCATCAGTAGGATCTGTGTTACAAGGGTTACTACGGAAACGACTTCTACCAGCAGAACATTGTGTAGCAAAAAGTATGTCAATCAATATCTATCTATCTATATATCTATCTACATGTATCTATCTATCTATCTATCTATCTATTTATCTATTTTATATCTATCTATATTTCTAGTAAAGAAATGGTTTCAGAGTAACAACGATGATGGTATACAGCAGACGGGAGCTCATGTGTCTTTAAAATGTCCCATAACTTATAGAATAATACAATTACCAGCCAGAGGTGCTGAATGTAAACATATACAGGTAATTATATGTATGTATGTATGTATGTACATACGTGTGTGTGTGTGTGTGTGTGTGTGTGTGTGTGTGTGTGTGTGTGTGTGTGTGTGTGTGTGTGTGTGTGTGTGTATATATGTATGTATGTATGTATGATTGTATGTATGTACGTACGTACGTATGTTTGTATGTATGTATGTATGTATGTATGCATGCATGAGTGTACGTAACTACGTATATGTGTAAATATGTATGTACACGTATGTATCTATTAATCTATCTATCTATCTAATCATTTTATAGTGTTTTGATCTTCAATCTTATCTTCAATTAAATTGTGAGAGGGGTACTTGGAGATGTCCAGTGTGTAATAACAGTGCTCAATTAGAAGGTCTTGAAGTTGATCAGTACATATGGGGAATATTATCTGGAGTATCTAAGTGAGTCTTAACATCTTTAGAATAATGCTATATTACATGTAGTAACAATCTTGAATCTATTGTTATTGTCAAGCTTCTTCTATTTTTAGTAACAAGTTATATTCTATTCTTAGTAACAATTTTGATTCTATTTTTAGTAACAACATTGTTCTATTATTAGTAACAACATTGTTATTCTATTATTAGTAATAACATTGTTATTCTATTATTAGTAACAACATATTTTTAGTAACAACATTGTTATTCTATTATTAATAACAACATTGTTATTCTATTTTTAGTAGTAACATTGTTATTCTATTTTTAGTAACAACATGGATGTTGAAGAGATTACAATAGATCCTAGCGCTAATTGGAAAGCTGTAGAAAAACCAAAAGATTCTGGAGATGATGATGGTACATACATGTATATAAATAGAGAATGAACAACCTGACACGATATATATCTATTTATCTGTCTGTGTACCGAATACTACCTGATGGGCATTAAATAGAGAAACAGCATGTGTAGGGAACGAAAGTCCAAAGCAGATTTGAATGCAGACATTCAGATGCTCACTATCAGCCATTTTTTATAAGATAATGTTTTTTGGTTTTTATGAAGCGAAATGATTGCTTTTTGTGGAAGCCAAATTTCTTTGGCTTTTTATTCAAAATCGTGGAATCACAAGTACTTGAAGTGCAGGTATACAAGCAAATGTGGTTTGGTTGATTAGTCTTTAATTCACCAGTCTATTTAATGCCCACGATTAATTACTCTATTTAATGCCCATCACTAACTACCCTATTTAATCCCCACCATTGATTTGTCTACTTTAGATGCTCCTCTTACAAAGAAGATGAAAACTGAAGTTGGACCAAACTCTCCCGACACACCTTTATCGAACAAATCATCAACGAAACAGGAACCTCCATCGACCA
>OX345651.1:312500-317500 GCA_947044365.1 Petrosia ficiformis
GAAATTACTTTGTATAATTAGATAATTTATGGTACTCACTTCATTAGTTTAGTACACTAATGTACTGTACTTATTGCAATTGTATAATTAGAATATATTTGGTACTTACAGTTAGTTGATCTGATGAGAGAGCACCAACATTAAGTTTCAACATAAATGTGCTACCAGCGTAAATGTAGAGTTTGGTGACCCTTCCTAGAGCATCTATGAAATACTAATAAGATGTGTAATATGATACTCATGTGATCAAACAAATATAATTTACTTGTAAAAATGACTCCATGGACTCAAAAAGGTTTTGTGCCATTCCCCATGAGAACTTTCCATCTTGATTAATAGAAAGTTTCCAATGCTTGATACCCACTTGGTTTCTATGGTTACAGATAATTAGTCATGTAATTATTAAAATATAATGTCACATGACTTACCGGAATGAAAACACTATTTCTCCATTTCTCAAAGTTGTACTCTGACGAAGTAAATAAGCTCCTGGTCTGTTATTAATTAATTAATTAATTAAATTAATTAAATTCATTATCATTTACCTCATTTTGTCTAATAGAGTTTCACACAATGATCGTTGAAGACCAATATATAATATCTACATGTATGTATGTATGTATGTATGTATGTATGTATGTATGTATGTATGTATGTATGTATGTAAACTATGTATGTATGTATGTATGTAACAATTATGTATGTATGTATGTATGTATGTATGTATATATGTATGTATGTATGTATGTATGTATGTATGTATGTATGTATGTATGTATGTATGTATGTATGTCTGTATGTATGTATAGTATTACTGCTATATATATATATATATATATATATATATATACTTACAGTCAGATTACTGGGTAATCCTTCCATTCTTTCTTGTAGTAAGGCTGAGTGATAGTCGATGGCCTCCAAATAAGGAAATGGTAGATTAGCTTCAGGATTTTGTAATGCTTTAAGTGTTTCCTTTGGATTAGTCCCACTAATACATTTATTAATATGTGTAAGAGCTTCGTTAACTGTAAATGAATACATACATGAGTACATACATACATACATAGTTACATACATACATACATATCTTATACATACATACATACATACATACATACATACATACATACATACATACACACATATACTACATACATACATACATACATACATACATACATACACACATACATACATACATACACACATACACTACATACATACATACATACATACATACATACATAGTTACATACATACATACATACATACACACATACATACATACATACATACATACACACATACATACATTCATTGCTAATTCCTTTGTTCTGTTTTTTGAATCCATTATAAAGACTAGCAGTTATTCCCGCTCCATGACACTTCAAATTACTAACTATCGGATGAACAACAGATGATGAAAATGGAACTTTAAACCCAGTCTCATCAGACTCCTCTTTTATAAGTGTTCCATTACCTGATACTAAAGAGGAAGATCATCGAAACATGAATATATTATGATAATTAAGATGATAATTTTTATTCTAATAAAATAGACACATTCCACTAGACACATCACACCAGAAACATTCCCAGACATTACACCAGACACATTCCCATTACTCCAGACACATTCCCAGACCAGTCACATTCCAGACATTACACCAGTCATATTCCCATTACACCAGTCACATTCCCATTACACCAGACATTCCCATTACACCAGACACATTCCCATTACACCTGACATTCATAGCAGACACATTTCCAGACATTACACCAGACACATTCCCAGACCAGTCACATTCCAGACATTACTCACTGAGAATATATGTTGGATCATCAAACAGATTATTTGCTTCATCATTGCTCTTTCCTTCTTTGTTTGCAAGTTCCTCAGTGTCATGTGACTGATCATGTGACTGACCATTCGTAATAGGATTTGGGGTTGCTACTGGCTTTGTCGATTCTTCTTCATCAATATACTCCTTATCTGTAATTCCAATTAATTCATATTGAAGCTGAAGTTGGGATAGATAGAGATAGATAGATAGATAGATAGAAAGATAGATAGATAGATAGATACATAGGGAGATAGATAGATAGATATAGATCTGTCCATCTATCCACCATTCATCCAGCCATCCACCTACCCACCTAACCATCTACCCATCTATCCACCCATCCATCTACCCATCCATCCATCAATCCATCCACCCACCCATCCATCCATCTATCCATCTATCCATCTATCCATCTATCTATCTATCTATCCATCTATAGACATAGCTAAAGGTGGAACTTGAGATAAGATTACTATATATATGTGTGTGTATACTAAAGATGGTATTTACAAGAGCTGATCTAAACTATCAGTTTAGATGATAATTACTATATAAAGTATAGTACTGTATATATAACTAGTTATTAGTACTGTATATATGACTAGTTATTAGTATGACTAGTTATTAATACTGTATATATAACTAGTTATTAGTACTGTATAAGTGTACATAGCTAGTTATAACACTAATTATAGTTTTATGAGTGATGAATGAACAGGTGGATGGATGGACAGACGGATGGACAGATGGATGGATGGATAGATGGATAAATAGATGGATTGATGGATGGATGGATAGATGAACGGACGGTCAGATGGATGAATGAATATGAACAGACGGATGGATGTATTTATAATCATAGTTGTATATTATTATATTCACCTCTTCATCGACTAAACTCTCCACCATTTCAAATGATGGTAAGTTCCCTGATCTCAAAGCTACTGTTGCTTGATTCAAAACTGTATCATCATAATGTGGACTAACAACATACCCAGTAACAGCTACCTCAGTCTTTCCTTTCTTACATAGTAAATGACTAAATAATTAATTTAGATAGATAGATAAATAGATAGATAAATAGATAGATAAATCGATCGATTGATGGATAGATAGACAGATAGATAGATAGATAGATAGATAGATAGATAGATAGACAGACAGACAAACAGACAGACAGACAGACAGACAGATAGATAGATAAATAGATAGATAAATCGATTGATTAATGGATAGATAGATAGATATATATTTATCAATTAATGTTATATATTTGTACATAGTGTATTCCCACGGTAATTAATGAAAATTTATAAACAATTATTTTCAAAACTGTAAACATTTTCATACCTCAGGGCATGTAAACAATAAATTAACTTTAAAATATTCTTTTTCTCAAATATATCAGTTACTCCAGGATAGAATACCTATGATAATATGTACATACATACATACATACATACATACATACATACATACATACATACATAATATATACATACATACATACATACATGCATGCATACATACATACATACATACATACATGTACATACATACATACAGAAATATGGAAGGATGAATGGATAGATAGATGGTGGAAAGATGAATAGATAGATGATTGAATGGATAGTTACCTTTGGTAATCCCAAATGTGGTAAACAGTTTAAAAAGAAGTTAATATTATCAGTGTGTCTAAAGTCCAATCCCTTTGAGTGGTATTTATTTTGATCAAGATCATATACCTACATGTATTATTTATATATTAATTGTGGTTGGACGTAATTTTTTATCATTTAATTATAGTAGGAGCTGTTACAATTTGTAATAATGACAATGTGTTTGTGTATATGTGTGTGTGTGTATATGTGTATGTGTATCTTTGTACGCATAGATACACACACACACATACACAAATATGTGTACACATAGACACACACATATACATACACATGCATTTGCATATGTGTGTACACACAGACACACACATACATACGCAAATATGTGTACACACTCACACACACATATACATACACATAACGTATATATACATACACGTATTTGCACATATATGCTTAACATACATATACATACAAATGTACACACGTACACACATACAAATGTACACATCAGCGACTGCAATTAATGAAGATACTAGAATCTGCAAATATGTGTACACACAGACACACATGCTGTACACACATACACACATGAATGAACACATGTGTATCAATTAGAGCACATATTTTTATGTATCTATGTGCTCAAGTATGTCCTTTATTTCAAAAACAGGTTTAACATACTCGTTTCCATTGTGCTTCATCAGGTAATAACTTCATTCCTAATTTACACAAGTACACACCATTTGATAAAGAATTTTCAAATTCAGTTGACGAGGGTAAGGTCTCTCCTATAACACCTTCCATCCATCTAAAATGAAACAACCTCATTATATATTCATAACACAACCTCATTATATATTCATAACACAACCTATTATATATTCATAACACAACACATATATTCACAACACAACCTCATTATATATTCATAACACGATATCTGCTAATATATTACTTTGCTAATCTCGACTCACATAGAAAATAAATACTATTCTCTAACTCAAAGAGAGTATGTTGAGAAATGGCAGTCACTGGGTATTGAACTCAGATCCACTGACTTCAGTGACCAGTGCTCTCACCACTGAGCTATGGCAACCAGACAACCATCAGCACTTCATAATCCTCATTATACTACAAAGTGGCACTGAATGCTTCAACCAGAAACATTACTTCGTCAGGAGTAAAGGCATACAAAATGATTTTTAACATCATTAACGCTTTTGTTAATCTTGCCTCAAATAAAAATTAACATTAATTCTTAATTAGTAAGGCTGAATGAGGAAAGTGAAAGCTCCATAGTACAACCACCATATATTACTGAAAACATACACTTGTTGTGTTTGCTATGATGACAAAACAAGTACTTTCAGTTGCAATATGTACTGAAATTCTAGTTAATTGATGTGTAAAAATCTCAGACTTGTAAATTTACTGAAAGAGGTTTTAGTTATAGTTAACACTATAGTGTATACACTGACACAATAAGACGAACACACAGATGGACACACAACACACAGAGATACACAGA